>PVIH01031851.1:0-10325 GCA_004025045.1 Sigmodon hispidus | reverse complement strand
TAATTGCCCTATTTTGCACGTGTCTACCTCTGTCTAAAATATTTTGCACATTGATGTGTATTAAGTGTATTGTCATTTCCATAATGCAATTTCTACCTCTAATTATTTATGATAGTCATAACATTTGTTGTACTATACACACAAGTTGTTTTATATAAATCTGTTTAGATATATTTTTATATATAATGATATATAGTTAAGATATTGTTGCCACTTGATAAAAAATGTGTATTTTGGTCAACTTTCCTAAGATTGTTATACTTGAAATTATTTAAAAGAGCTGTACACTCATTTTAAAATGCCTATTTTTACAATGTTAGCCTCACTTTCTTGGTTGATTGGGATTGCAAATTATGGTTACTCAGATTTATCACCTAATAGTCAAGATACTCAGGCTTTTCAAAAACATGTCAAAATATACCAAATAAATAAGTGTCTTCAACCACTTCATAGACCAAAAAAATATGACATTCAAGATTTCGTTATTTCGAATTTGGCCTTGAGAGACATGACAACTCCTAATATCACCATTCCTTTCTCAAGAGGTAGTATTGAGCATCACAGACATCTTACAAAGAGATTGTTTAGTTTGGCAAATAATGGCCTGAGGGGCAAAGGACTACACTTGCGCCCTCTGCTGTCAGCGTGCTCACTGTCTGAAATGCACCTGCAAGATGAGAGATAAAAACTGCCGAAGCCTGCCTAGCCAAGATAAGACAGTCCTACCAAAAATACCCTGCTTCTATGGAGACTTGTCAGATATCATAGGCCAATAGCCACAAAGATAGATGCTCCCGTTACACAGAGAAGTGGTGGATGACTGTCCAAGTAGTTAACTGTCGTTTTCTTCTCCTATATTCTAAAAGTTACTTCATGCTTCCAACTTTAAATATATATTTTCCTTCTCAGGTCTTGACGGTGTTAAAGATTAGATAGTTGAGGTTGTTATTACTTCACATTCCAACAAAGACACTCAAGTCTTAAAACTCTATTATTTAAGATAAACAGCCTTAAAACAATCCCTATATGTTTTTTTATATCAACATTTTAGATATTAAATTACACTTTATAGTTGTTTGCTAGCAGTAGTTTGACCTCACTTATGTTAGTTCCTTCCTCTTTCCCACACACTGTCTTATGGTAATCCCTATAATATGTAGTTTTATACCTAGTTTAAAACCTTCCTATTTAGACAAAATGGGGAGATGTAGCAGGAATCTCGGCGGCGTAATGAGAGGCGGCCCTTCCAGCCCAGTGCGCATGGCGGCGTAAGGAGAGGTGGTGCTTCCGGTCCCAGCATGCGCGGCGGCTCCGTATGGCAGTGGCTTCAGCATGTTGCTAAAACTTTCTTTTGCTCAAAATTCTAACAAAATAAATCTTATTTAAAACATATCTATTAATAGCGAGTTTCTTCGGCGATAACCAAACCCTGTGCTATGACAGGCATGAACAAAGAGAGGCTCAATGTGGGTACCAGTCTCCAGAACAAGGGTTCAACAGTTCTGAACCTAGGTAGTAGATGTAGCAATGTGAGGGGACACTTGTCCTCATCTGGCACAGACCTCCTGTCTGCACTCACCTTCAGCTCCAACTTCTTCTCTAAGTCTTTGGTGATGTCTTTGGCGATGACCTTGGCTGCCTCCACACCCACTGTGTTCCCCTCCAACCTGAGAGCCTCTAGACTGTCAACGTCTTCAATTTCCTTAATCACATCCTTAGCTGTCTGAATAGAACATCTTAGGCTTTTGTAGTGGAGACCACATACAGGGCATCTCAGGAAGCACCTTAACTCATTTCCTTTGGGCCTAAGGACCTCTGGAGACAGGAGAGTGGAACAGGCTTCAAGACTAGGTAAAACCAGGGATGTGCAGACAGACTAGTCTTCCATGTTCAAGCCAGCAAAGACTATCCCATTATGGTGTTAATGAGTTAGGACATTATGAATAGAGTTGGTTTTTTTTGGTTGGTGGGTTTTAAAGGTAATGCAATTCAGGCTTTGTAGTTTACTATACAGTCAAAAATGATCTTGAAATTCTGATTCTCTCACTGCCATCCCAGTGGCTAGAGCCTTCTCTACAGCTGTCCTGAGGACAATGGCAGGATGATCTCTTTGCCTGTAGCCCCTCTAATGTCAGGCTTTCTCAGAAAATACTTACACAAGAATTAAAAGCAAAAGGGCCAGGCCAGGCCAAGTAATGCACACCTTTAACCCCAGCATTCAGGAGACAGTGGTGAGAGGATCTCTAAGAGTTCAAGGTCAGCCTGGACTACAAAACTAGTTCCAAGACAGTCAGGGATACACAGAAATATCCAATAAATAAACAAATAAATCAAAGATAAAGTGACAGTCACTCTTCAGGTCCTTTGTTTAAATCTCTCAAAGAACCACATTCTGCCCTCCAAGTACTTCACCCTCCCTCCAACAAAGTAGAAGCTCCTCCTCAGAGGCTAAAGTAAGATAGGAGGTTCTAGAGACCTAATATAATGCTGGCAAGGTAGAAAATTAGCTACCTAAATTTCAAAGCCAAACTCAGGGCCTTTGTCTGCTTTTGGGAGTGCTAGCCATCAAATCCAGAGCCTTGCACACACAAGCACACCACACTGCAGGCTCAGCCCAAAATCTGAATTTTAATTAGCTCCACTACTGATGACTATGACCTTAGGGAACTTTTATCATGTCATCAGTCAGTTTTCAAATCAGCAAAATTGGGATAGTCTTCTAAATGGGGGAGGGTTCACACATTATCTACTCTGTCTATGTGACTGTATACAGATGTGGAGGTGAGAACAACCTGCTGCAGTGGTCAGTTTTCTCCCCCACTTGGTCCCAGTAACTGAATTCAGGCCATCAGAGCATAAAATGCCTTTAACCAGTGAGCCTCTCTCTGTCCCAACAAACAGATGTTTTCAAATTTGTATTTACTGAATTAAGCTCAGGGTTTATTCAGAAGGACAAGAGCAGCTGAACCCCATGAGTTTTACTATGTCTGAAATCTGTGATATTGAGAGCTGAAGAGAAGACTCAGTGGTTAAGGATGATCTTCCAGAAGTCCTGAGTTTAATTCCTGTAGTGAAAGTCCTTCTTCTGGCCTGCAGGTACACATGCAAGCAAAACACTGTATACATAATAAATAAATCTTATAGAACAGCAACATTTCTATCCTGCTCCCAGAAAAGATAGCACAAATTCCAACACACAGAGTATAGGACCAGGAGGAGTTCAAGGCCATTTTGAGGCTAGCCTTGGATGCATGAGATCCTAGCTCAAAAAAACAAAAAAGGTTGTTGGGGGCCAGACTGGTCTACAGAGCAAGTTCCAGAGCAGCCAAGGCTATATAGACCCTATCTCAGAAAAAAAACAATAGGTCAGATCTAGTGTGAGTGCCTTTAATCTCAATATTCAAGAAGCTGAGAAGCAGGATCATCTTTGAGTTCAAGGCTAGCCCCATTAGTGATACCGTGCCTCAACAAAACAAAAACCCCACAACAAACTAATAAGGAACCAAAACAAAGCAGGTGAAGTTGAGGGGTTGGGAATCCATTTAGGAATCTGTACATTTCAAGGTATAAGGTACTTGTTAGGAATGGGCATCCCCACTCTCCCAAAGTTCACAAAGTCAGGAAGTTCAGTGGTGTATGAAACAATCTGGTAAGTCTAAACCAGTTTTCCTGGTTGGGCCAGAACTCCATGAGGCCTCACAAGATCTGAAGTCATTCCTAGGCCAAAAGGGATTCAGGGTTGTCTGTGCTGTCTAAGCATTGGTCAAGAACCCTTTCCATCTCCCAGTGATGGTGCCTGGTTGCAAGGACTGGAATTTCCCACAAGGGAAATTGACACACTACTCTTTTATTGCAATTCCCTCAGGGCTTCCACCACAAGAAAGACAGCTGACTTTCGATGGTGAGGGTCAAAGGAGAGACAAGAAGAATCTGGCCCTGAAGTCAGGGATAGACTAGCTGGACAAGTTTGAGACCAGTCTGGGCTACATATTGATGAGAGCCTGTAAAACAGACAGACACACAGAATAACAGAAGAAGAATGGCCCGATGACATCCACATCACCTCAACAAACCACCAGGAAAAATGGTAGACATGGCCAGTAGAGATGGCCGAGAAAGCCTGAGGACCAGCAAGCTTGAACATTCCCCCCCCCACACACAGCTGGCTCAGGAACTCACCATCTTCCACAGTGTTCAATTTGAGACTCTTGCCCTTAAAACTCAGCTGCCCTCCAGTGTCCTGAATTTTGTCCAGGGTCTCTGCTAATTTATCAACATCTTCCAAGGCCATGCTGGTGACAATGGTGGGCTGCTCTGCAGATCTGCAAACTGAAGACAGAAATTGCAAAAAAAAATCTTGGGCTGGAGAAATGGCTCAGCCATTAAAGGCTAGGCTCATAACAAATATATATATATATATAAATCTTGTAGGGGTGGAGACATTGCTCAGCAATTTTAAGAGCACTGGCTACTGTTCAAAAGGTCCCAGGTTCAAATCTCAGCACCCACATGGAAGCTCACTACAGTCTGGATGTTACAGGGAACCTGTCAACCACATAGTCATACATGTAGGCAAACTTCAAAGGCACATAAAATAAAAATAATTTTAAAAAAAGATCTGGAAGTAATAGGGGGCTGGTTACCAGAGCTTCCTTCATGTCTGACAAAGTGAATGCTAACATTGACCCTTTACTGGCCTCAATAATATGGTCTACATGTTTCTGTGACTCTAGCGTGACTCTACTCATGGCAAGTTCTATGGCACAGTCAATGCTGACAAAGGGAAGCTTGCATCATCATAAAAGCTATTACCTTCTTCTACACACGAGATCCCTGCAACTTTAATAGTGATGCCCATTCCTCCACTTCAATGCTGGGGCTGGCATTGCTCCCAATGATAACTTTGTAAAGCTCATTTTTGTTCTGGCAATGAACATGGCTACAGAAGCATGGTAGAGGACCTCAAGGCCTACATGGTCTCCAAGGAGTAGAGTCCTAGACCAGACCACCCAGCCAGCAAGCACAGGAGAGCAAGGGAGAGGCCCTCAGTTGCTAAGAAGTGTTACTCAACTTAGCCAACACTGAGCATCCCCCTCAGTTTCCATCCCAGACTCCCACAAGGAGAGGGGGCTGGGGAGCCCTACTCCTTTGAATTCCATCAATAAAGTTTACTGTACTTACTACCAAAAAAATCTTGTGAAGTGGGACAGGAGAGATGGCTCGGATCAGTTAAGACTATTCACTGCTCTTACAGAGAACCTACATTTGATTCCTATCACCCACACAAGACAGCTCACAACTACCCATTAGTTCAATTCCAGGAGATCAGACTCCTCTGACCTCTGTGAGTATATTCACATGCATATACCCATACACACACACATTAAAAACTTGCTCTTATACACACACTCACATACACACACACACACAGAGAGAGAGAATGAGTTACAGTGAATTAAACATTTTAAAAATTTTTTGAAGAGCTAGGGCAGCAGTTATCAAGCCAGGATCAAAATTAGTTATGAAATAGCAACAAACATGATTTTATGGTTGAAGGTCTCTACAGCATGAGGAGCTGTATTAAAGGGTCCTATGACATCATAAGGAAGGTGAGAACCATGAGGCCAAAGAAATGACTTCGTGCTGAAGATGCTACAGAACTGGAGTATAATTTTTCAGCTTCCCTATAGTGGTTATGGCCTATGTGGCCACTGCAGGTAAATGGTACAGACATATATGCAGGCAATATACCCAACACATTTAAAAAACAAAAAACAAACCCAACCTATCAAGCCAGGCATAGTGGCACAGGTCTTTAATCCCAGCACATGGGAAGCAGAGGGAAGTGAATCACTGATTTTAAGGCCAGCTGGTCTACCAAGTGAATTCCAGAATGGCCAGGGATGCAGAGAAACCCTATATTAAAAAACAAAAACAAGGGTCTGGAGAGATGGCTCAGAGGTTGAGAGCACTGACTGTTCTTCCAGAGGACCTGAGTTCAATTCCCAGCAACCACATGGTGGCACACAACCATCTATGATGATATTATATACATAATAAAAATTAAAAAATGATAGATTAGCCTTCTTCTTGTCCTGGAGAATCCAAAAGCTAAAGCCCCAAGAGGAATGAATATGGGATTAGGACAACAACAGTCTGGAAAGCGGAAGAGTTATCAACTCCCCAAGTCTCTCTCCACGCTGCTCCAGCAGGGACACCCAGTGTAGAGCAGTCAAGTCCCAAAGCAATGGCTGCTCCAAGAGTCACACATCTGTCTGATCATCTTGGCAGCACTCTGTCTGAGGGCCTTGTTCCTCAAACAGGACATAGATGTCTATGGGATTCAGGTCATCCATCCCAGGGTATGCTCCCCTGCAAATGTTGGCATGACTCAGGATGGCACACAAGCTAAGGCATGTCTAGTTTCAACCCTGGCCAGGAGACTCTGCAGTAGGCTCTCAGAGGTTCCTAGAATACCAGAGGTAGCTGCATCACAAGGGCTGCCATCACAATAGATTAGTGTGTGGTGGGAACAAATTCAGCTTCTCCACTGTGTTTCAGACACACTTCAAATAAGGAAGCAGCAGGGGGGCACTAGTTCTGAGCTGTCCTCTAATTCAGTCCTAACATTCAGATCCCAGGGGCCGAGGGCTCAGTCTACAAGGATGCCTCACATGTGATGCTAATATGAACCTGAGTGTTTACCTGTGCTTCTGGCCTACTGGCTATAAACTAGAGTTGCCATGGTCCTCCCTGGGGGTAGGGGTGGGGTCAATTAATTTGCTAAACTGGCTGACTGAACTCAGGAAAAACACAGTATCTACTGATCAAGGTGATATATGTGTGTGTGTGTATGTGTCTGTTTTTGAGAGTATGTGTGTATTGGGGGTGGTACCCCAGACCTCTACTATTATACCTTCAAACTCCAACAAATGACTTATTTATTTAGAGGCAGGGTCTCATTGTATACTTCTGGTTGACCTGAACTCAATCTGTAGACCAAGAAGGCCTCAAAGTCAGAGATCTACCTGCTTCTGCCTACACAGTGCTGGGATTAAAAGTGTGCACCATCATGTCAACAAAGGATATTTTAAAGAACCTGAGTTCAATTCCCAGCACCCACATTGCAGCTCACAACTATCTTAACTCCAGTTCTAGGGGACCTGCCACCCTCACACAGAAATAGACATAGGTGAAACACCAATTCACTTAAAATAAAAATATATTTAAAGGGGTGGTGGTGGTCAGAGATTCCATGCATTCTTAAGGCTTGCCATCCTCCAGGAATCTCCTGTTCAGCTGTCTAGAATCCAGCCAAGCCCCAAATTTGGAAGGTTTATAGAGACTTCATTACATAAACATGGTGGTTACCTCATAGGAGTCACCTATAAATTTGAACTTCAGATAAAGGGTAAGAGTCACAGTCCTGTAATTCTGAGTTTTTCTAGTAATTACTCCCACCCATACAAGCACTACCTAAGGGACTGAGAGCCAGTAGTCAGTATTAGAATACAAAGACATGTCACTTTAGAATTTTAGGAGTTTTCTATCCCAGGGAGCTGATCTATAACCAAATACACATTTCATAACCTCACCACCAGTGACAACGATGCCTACAGCCAAGAGCTCAACAGATTGGCAAAATGGAAAAGTAGGGCTGGAAGGTGCCTTTGGTTTTTGTGTGTGGGGTGAAATTTAAAATAGAAATAATTAATGTTGTTTTCTGTAAAGAAACTAAAGATATCACAGATTGAGCAAAAACAGGGGTTAGAGCATCCCTATATTCCTATAAAGGGCACAGTATAAACAGTCTTGTGAAAGAAGAGGTGAAAAGTGCAGGGCCAGGGGGCTATGGCTAGAGCAGACACACAAATATGGAAATGTCACAGGAGAAAGAATAATTAACAAGGGCTCCAAGTCACCAAAGCCATTTAAAAAATTGCATATCAGTATGAGGGTTGGGGGATTCTAGCAGATAAAAATGTGTCAAGCTGCTTTCACAGGTGTCCAGGTGTAAGACCTGATTGTAAGGATTTTTAAAGATTACAACCACCAGGAATGCAACAGAGTCAACTATGCCCCTGGGTGTGGCTATGCAAACATGGGCCCACCCACCCTCTTAAAGAAAGTGCTCACACAAGTCCCCTCCCATCTTCTCCTGCTCCCCTTTGCAACTACCACTGCCTATTGCTCTAATAAACTCTCATGTGGTACTCCCAGTGTTGAGATTCCATTCACACGCCATGTGCAAAAACTAACACTGATATTCAGGGGCTCAAAAAATGACAACATGGAGACAAGTCCCTCAGTCACATCTTTGAGATGAAACAATGAGGTTACAAATGTGCTAGTGGTGCTAAGGCTCCATGCGGGAGACACATTCTCAGTCCATGGGACAGGGACACACAGATTCACACCGGCCCTCCCCCATTCACTTCTTAAAAAATGACTAACCAAAGCTCAGAGGAATGGAATTGATCTCTCCAAGGTCAACAACTGGACTGTGAGGGAGCAGACACAAACGGTCAATACACAAATGCCCTCTCCTCCTAGGCGGCAGCATGGGAGACATCCTCAGGTGCACATCCATCCATCCACTCGGCAAAGCGTCAGCAGTGACTCATGCCAGGCTTCCCACATGCACATGGGCCAACTTGGGAAGGGACTGACTGTGCAGCCCCACCTGGAACCCCAGGTAGCCTCCTACCACCTCCAGGTGAGATGGATGCCAACAGGAGACACCACAGCAGGCAGCTGTGCTAAGTGAGCCAGCTGAGGCATATGTCTTCTCTAGGCCTCAGTTTCCCCAAATGTGAAAGGGTAAGCACCGCCAAGTGCCCCACTCCACCATGCAGAGCCGCAGTGAAAGCAGCGAGGTCAAAGGGTAGGCCCAAGGTGATGGCTTTGCCCCACCCAGGCCCTGGTTTCCCAGGCAAGTGACAGAACAGCACAAGGACCGAGGCTCACTGCAAACAGGTGGCACAGCAGCTGCATGGGGCAATGGAACGCGCGGGTCAGAGATGGCTCAAGAGTCTGTGTGAGGCCTTCTCTAGTCGGTCACCATACCTTCGTACAGCGCTCCTGGTGCACAGTCCCCCTGAGTGTTGTTGCTGCACATGACCTGCTCCACAATCCCCAGCCATGATGGCAGCAGAGGAAGATTTTTGAAAGCCCGTAGTTGCTTTCCTTAGATTTGATTTGTTGAAGCCCAAGTGGGGTTTTGCCTGGCTCCCGAGTGGGGCCTACCATGAAGGGAAGTCCTGTCCTCCCTCAGGAGTAAGGCTAGTTCATGTCAGGAACTACAATTTCTATGATGCACCTCGCTTGGAGTTCACCATCCTCCTTCCACCTGCCCTCCTGGCTTCTGGCTCTTTCTTGGATAGAAACTGTAACATGGTGAGTGACTGGAGCACCTGCAGACTACAAATCCCAGCAGACCATGCAGCACAGCGCAACACTCTTCCTCACAGGTTTGTGCTCTCATTCAAGCAACTTTAATACCATAGCTTCCGGTTCCATTCCTGGAACCAAGTGCTGTCTGCAGAGTCCCAGCACACTCTGGAGCAGGGTCAGATAAACTCTGCCAGTCACCACACTCACAGCTCCTGCTGAGGGAATATGCATGGCTACCCACTGCCACCTCGAACTGAGCAAACCAGCAACTGCAGGGGTGTCTGAAGGACAGACTCAGACCATGACCACAGAGGTGACAGGAGGCTCACAGCCCTGAGTGCACAACTGACCAGGAGCCATCTAATCGTGAACCATTGAAGCCATGGGCAAATGTCAGTGCAAAAAATTACATAATAATAGAAAGGACAACATGGTAACTCCAGAAGAGAGTGGCGATCTTACAAATACAAGACCTGAACTGAGCAATGAAAAGGAAAAAGAAGGAAGCAACACCAAAAATTCCTTTTTGATGATCATCGAAGCTCTAAAAGAAGATATGAAAAAAAGCCTTAAGAAATAGAAGAAAATACAAACAAAAAACTGGAAGAGATGAACAAATCTATGAAAGAAACATGCCAGGAACTAAGAGCAAAAATGGAAGCAATAAAAAAGGCACAAAATGAGGCAAAGATGGAAATAGAAAACCTGAAGAAAAAAGCTGGAACCACAGATCCAAGCATAACAAACAGAGTTCAAGAGATGGAAGATAGAATCTCTGAAATGGAAGACTCAGTAGATCAAATAGATATATCAGTCAAAGAAAATAGTAAAACTAAAAAAGCCTTAACTCAAAATGTTCAGGGTATCTGGGACACCATGAAAAGACCTAATTTGAGAATAATAGGAATAGAAGAAGGAGAAGAATACCAGCT
>PVIH01031850.1:0-10325 GCA_004025045.1 Sigmodon hispidus | reverse complement strand
GGAGCCATACCAAGTGAGGGAGCCATACCAAGTGAGGGAGCCATACCAAGTGAGGGAGCCATACCAAGTGAGGGAGCCATACCAAGTGAGGGAGCCATACCAAGTGAGGGAGCCATACCAAGTGAGGGAGCCATATCAAGCTCTGAGTGGGTTATGGAAATCAATAGCAAAGCACTTAAGTGTGATGGGAGTGAGGCTGGAAAAAATGAATGAAGACAGGATAGAGAGGCCCAGGCTAGCTGAGAAGTCAGCTGGATGGGTGAAGAATGACTTTGCATAGCCCTCCTGACAGAGATGCTCAGTGCCAAGGAAGGAGGCGGGAGTGCCCATCCAGAAGGGTGGGACCTTATTTTGATGTTCTCAAGTTTGATCTAGCGATTCCTGTTATGGCTGTTTTATTTTGTGTCAGAATCTGTTCTTCTACATTTTAAATAATAGCAATTAAAAAAAATTACACAGGCAAAACATTTGTTTTTCAAGTGAAAAAAAAAGTCCCTTTAAAAGGAAAATGTAGCACGTGGAAAACAGAAGCAGAGGCAGGTGGATCTCTGCCTTCAAGGCCAGCTGGTCTACAGAGCAAGTTCCAGGACAGTCAGGGATATACAGAGACACCTTGTGTTCAAAAACCAAAAAAGAAAGAAAAGGAACAGGATTTGTTTACCTTCTTAATTTGATTTATATTGTTATTATTATATATGCTTAAATATCTTTATGCCATTTTTATAACAATAAGATCAAGAATTGAGAATACAGACAGATGCATGTATGAAACTAATGGAGTGTGAACAGATAGCTCTTTGCTGTGAAGGAAGATTCTCTGTTTAAAATTAACTTTCCCGTTCAAGTGGGGAGGTCTGGATACTATATTTTCCTTACTAAACCTCCATTTTTCTGTAAATACTAGTTTCAGATTCACAGCAAAATCAAGAGGGAGGCAGTTATTTTTCATAAGCCTGTCCTTCATTTTCCACATACTTCAAAGCAAGACTAAGTAAATCCTTTTTACTTCAGTATTGCTATGCTTAAATGTAAAGACTTCAACCTTTTTTTCTTGATTTTAAATATTTATTTTATTTTGTGTGCATGAGTGTTTTGTCCACAGGTGTGTATGCCTACCACCTGCATGTCTGGTGCTCAGGGCATCCAGAAGAGGGTGTAGGATTCTTGGGAACTGGAGTTAGGTATTGTGGGTTATTTTGATCACACTCTGAGACTACCAATAAAGTTGACCTTGAATTGGGGGTGGAGTTATTGATTGGCTGACCAAAATTGACCATAGAGTTTTTGGCTGACTCTGATTAGCGTAAAGAGACACAGGGAAGAATAGGGAAGGGCTTAGACAGATCCGTGGGACTTTTGATCTGGGAGTGTGGAGAGGCAGGGTCAGCTGCTTGTTCCTCTGTTGCTCTGTGGATCTGTCAGGTTTTAACCCCAATATCTGTCTCCTGAGTTTTATTTAACAATAAAAACACTGGCTTCAATGTATGGTCTTGAACCATCCATCATGCGAGTGCCAAGAATTGAATCCATGTCCTCTTCAAGAGCGCCCCTTAGAATCTTTTGAGAGTTTCCTGCGTGAGTACTGTAGTACACCATTTTCACGGCTTCGCCCTCTCTTTTTATGTTCTTTTTACTCATTATTACTATTTTCCAGCTTTCTTGCTTCTCTTCCCCCAGACTCTGGTGGCAACAGTGTTTAGCTCATGTTTTGTCAGTCTGTATTCTGTTTCTTCACTTGGGTTCTGTCTGGTCCACTTCCCTGACAGTACCTCTGTCCTCTGTCCTTTTCAGGGAGCTACTCACCAGGCATTCGGAGAGTTTGATTATTGTATTTCTCACTAATGATGCTTTTGTTTGGTTTCCTGTTATTTCTGTGTAGACATTTTCTTATGTTGGCTTTTTATTTTTCACTTTGATTCAGGCTTGTGTATAATTAGTGGTGAAACATTAACTAATAAGGATAACTACTGTACTCTAGCAAGAGCTATAGAAACCAACCAACCTCTACCCACCCTAGCATGGACTTAAGCGGGGGTAGGCTGCCCCTCACCAGGCTGGAGAAGCTCCAAACCCCTTGGTGCTTACACCTTTCTTCTGAGTCATCCCTCCATCACCATCAGGTCAGGTGGAGGGTAAGAAGTGGAGATGTGTGAATATCCATGTGTGGGCACACATGTGCCGCAGTGCAGAAGATAACTTCCATGTGCATTCTGGGGATGAACTCATGTCATTTTAGGCTTGGCAGCAAGTGTCTTTGCCTGTGGAACTTTTCTTGCTGGCTCTTCAAACTTTTTGTTTTTTAAACAGATTTCTTCATTTTTGTCCATCTTATACATATGTACAATGCATTGTGGTCATAGTCACCCCCACTACCCCTCCCATCCCACTTACCCTCCTGCCCACCTCCCTCCTCCCAACCAAGCCCTCTCCTACTTCAAAATGTCATTGTTTTATGTGAGTCCTGTATCCATGGCCACTTCTGCCATGAGTTCATGATGTGGCCTTGATAGCTGTTAAGGATTCTGACATTGCTGCTGTCCTGGTGTTGGTGTCTATTGGGGTTTTGCTTTTTAAATTTGGTTTGCAATCTTCCTGTCTCTCGGTGTGATGGCAACTTGTGTTTTTCTTTATGAAGTGAGAATCCAGATCTTATTTAGACGGTCTCTTTTAGCAGTGTTCTGATTTAGCGAGGTGCTGCTGGGTGGAGATCTATATTAATGTTACCTCTGCAGCCTCTGGCTGGATATGAGTTCCAGTTCCTCATGTGTCTCTGTGTCATACAGGGTGAGGAGCAGTGTGCCCCTCTTAAGTTCATCCTAGACTGGTAGAGTGGGTGGAGGGAGGTTGGAATGTAGGCTTTTCTGTAGCCGTTGGCTCTTGGCCCTTGGCTAGAGTACAGTAGTTATTGTCTGGACGTTTTCTGTCTTTTCAAGCTGTTTTCCTCTGGATCTTCCTCTAGGGAGAGGAGTCAGTGTCTTTTGCTTGTTGTATATTTCATCTCTGCCTGCTGGACTTTCTGAAATGCTAGCTCTGGTTGTAAAATTCGGGAGGTCCCACTGTGTCTTTGTTCAGCTGGAGTGCCCTAGGCAGTTTCGTTTCTGCCTGCCTTTGTCTTATGTATAATCTACAAAGAGTTGGACTTTTCAGGAGGAATAGAGGAAAATACATTCATCCCTTCCCCATGTAGAAGTCCTCTGGCCAAGATCATTATGATTATTCTGTACTACTTTATTTCCTTGGGATTATTTTAATATAATTAAATTATTAGTGCATTGATTATACTGCAGATATTTACTGCAGTAAAGTTGAACTTTGAAGATGTGTGGATCTGGATTAAAAGCCTCTGAAACTTTTTTGTAGTTCAAATTGTAAAATACTTTTTAAGGCACAAACAACAGAACCGTTTGACTGTCATTCTCTGGGAGTTCACAGTGGGCTCTACAAAGAGTAGTGGGAAGATCTTTGCCAGCCCTCCTTCTAAGCAATAGGTGATGAGGCCCTATCATCTTCTTGAACACTTTATTTACTCATTCTTGTCATTGCACACACAAAAACTGAGTGTCAGTTAAAATATTAGAAGGATCCTCAGTAGCAACAGGCCCTGCAGTCTAGAAAGGGACTGTCATGTGAGAGTCTGAGGCTGAAGGAAATGGCTTGGCACAGGGAAGATGCTAGCTGAGTAACTGGCCACTCCAGAGAGCTCCCATGCTGCACCTGGCTTACCTACCTGAGAGCATTTTAAGTGACTCAATTTTTTTTATTTCCATAGTTAAATATTTACTAAATGTATATTTAAAACATCCAATTAGTGAATCAAACCTGTAATTTCATAAATTTTTCTGGTGTAGAAAGTATCTAAAGTTGGTATTGAGTTGATTTAGCAAGAATGATCAGGCTGTAGTGAGAAGCTTCACTGAGGAATGGAGGAATGGCCAGGAAGGTGTGAGCACTCAGGGACAGTGCCACACTCATCTGCTTCTCTTAGTGTATCTAGCTTGAATTGAGCCAGGATAAACTGGATCATTCTCTGAGCACTAGAACAAAACCAGGTATAGTTAAAGGGAAATATTAGTGAGAGTCTGAGGCCCAGATCGGGCACTAAAGCTCTCATCTCCATTTTTTCTGACTGGCTTGCTTTTCCTATTAGGATATTTTATTTCACCATGTATGTAATTTTATTAATTTAGGTCTCTAGCACTAAATCTTAATGAAACATCCTCTTCTTATGTCTATGAAAAAATCCTGATATTGATATATGTTTCCAATAATTCTCAACTTATTGATATCCAGTCATTCTTGTTAAAAACATTCATTGCGTATCTGCTGGGCACTAACTTTGTTATTAGGTGATATGGGTACAAAAAGAAGACTCTTCCCTTTCCACTTCCAGAGAGGAACTGGTAATGTGACGAACCAGTGACAAAAACGCTTGTGTGGGTCTTAAAGAAAGACCCTACCCTAGCCTGATGTGGTGGCATATGCCGTAACCCAGCATTTGGAAGGGAGGCTGATGCAGGGGGTTCTTGAGTTTGAGGACAACTTAGGCTACATTAGAGAGCAACCACACAGCAGTTACTCCTGGCTTGGAAGTCTGAAGGAGTCAGCTTCCCAGGGGAGCGTCCGTAACCATGCTGCAAGGGCATGCATCAGCTGGCAAGATGGAGATTTTCTTTGGGGTGAAACCAGTTTGGTGGCCTTTTTCAGAGAGCATGGAAGGGTGAGGTAGGGCAGAGCTATGGTTTGGAGAAGACAGGCGTGCACAGTGAAAAAGAATGAGGGCGTAAAGAAAAGGTGGATCACAGCAGGGCTGGATAAATGTGGGTTTTGATGAAAAAGGTAGATGACGTGGCTGCTGACTGGACATGTTCATAATGATCTTTGTTTTTAAGCTTTTCTTTTTCTGGTACTGAGGATTTAACTAGAGGGCCTTGTATGTACTAGACCATCGGGCCATATATACTGGTAAATGGTTAAATGAGTTACATTTTTAAAGAGACAGAATAATTGTCATCTATTTTTATTTTTTAAGAAAAATGATTTGGGACTTATAAGCATAGGGATACTATCAGAAAAGCCTGGCATTGTGTGTCTGATTCTTAGTATAGATTCTCAGCAAACCCACCTACTGCTTTCTAGGGGAGTACATTGATTTTGTGTCTTTTTGATTTTATTATTTCTACTTAAACTTAAAAAATGTGACTTATATTAGTTCAGACATCCTAGCATATCTTTGGATACTCCCTTGTGGGAACCATTAATGGAAGGAACTATTAATGTGTTAAGTAGCTGAAATAAGCCTTGTACACAGTAGGAAAATGCTGATTTCTAGGAAAATCTTTAAAGAGAAAATATTCCTGAACTCCTGGTTTTCCTGCCTCTGACAGGTCTGAGATTATGGGCATAGGCCTCTGGCTTAGGAAATATACTTACTGTGAAAAAAACTATAGTTTTTCTTTAAAGACATTATATTAATCTTTAGCTGTGTGTTGGCATATCCCTATAATCCCAGTACTCGGGGTGCTGAGGCAAGAGGATTACAGGTTTGAACCAGCCTGGTTAGACATTAAGACACCATCTCAAATTATATGTTATATATCATATATCTTCTCTGGTGGAAGTGCTGTTATCTTTTTTTAAAGATTTATTTATTTATTATGTATACAGTATACAGAAGAGGGCACCAGATCTCATTATATATGGTTGTGAGCCACCATGTGGTTGCTGGAAATTGAACTCAGGTCCTCTGGAAGAACAGCCAGTGCTCTTACCCTCTGAGCCAGCTCTCCAGCCCACGGAAGTGCTGTTACCTTGTCAGTAGATTCTCAGTTACTGATTCTTTCTGTGCAGTCCCCATGGCACCTTAGCGAGTGTGCTGAGCTTACAGAGTATGCAGATTCACATTTTATAAGAGGATAAGCGTGAAGGTGCTAGTTACCTGTGAGAGGGTTTGGTAGAGGGTTTAGCTGAGTATGTGTGGGTTGTACCTGCAGTGAGTTTCCTGACAGTAGCAGAACAAGAGGAAACTGCATCTGACACCTTGGGAGTAAACTTGACCTTGGGGTTAGCTGTAGGGAGCAGACATTCAAAACTTTGTTTTGCTAACTCAACTTTGATTTTTGTAAATAGACCTGTTCATATGGGGTCAAGAGTTTAATTATACAGTCTCATTAACGAAATACTTACACCACAGGGTTTTCCTCAGAGGGCTGTACTATAAAATATTAGTAGTAGTATCTTCTCCCCCATATTACACAGTTTTATTTATATCTAATCCATAAAACCATTAAAATTATTTTATTATTTTGTCTGTATAGATGTTTTGCTAGAATGCACACTTGTACACCATGTCTGTGCATAGTGCCTGTGGAGGCCAGAAGGGGACATTGGATTTCCCAGAACTAAAGTTACAGATAATGTGGTGGTATATTTAATAAAAATAGCCTGAAATATCAGAGGACAGAACCAAGCACTTCAGAGGTAGAGATCCTTTGGATCTCCATGAGTTTGTGGCTGGACAGGGCCAGGTGGTGATGGCACACACCTTTAACTCTAGCTCTAGGAATGTTAAATGAGGAAGTAAATAGCTGGGCTGGAAAGAAACAAAGGCTGGGGAAGGCAGAAGTTCTGCCTTCTTGCCTGCCCAAATGCTCAGTCTGACAACCCTATTTGGCCTGAGAAGATCTCTGGGTAAGAATTCATTGTGGTTTGTTCCCTATCTCTTGGATATTTCAGTCACATACACACAGACACACACAAACACACATACACACACATACACACACACACACACACACAAACTCACACACACACACAAAGATTAAAAAATTTTTTAAAAAGAAAAAAAAAAAAACCCAGGTGGCCTTGAACTCCTAGTCTTCTTCCCTCTTCTGCTTCCTTCAGCAAATCCTTCTGGGAGGATTTACACCACCACAACTGTCTTTCACAGATTGGCTCTGTCCTCTGATATATCCAGCTATTTTTATTAAATAGTTCGCCACAACTGTGAGCTGGGATTTGAACCTGGGTCCTCTGGAAGAACAGCTACTACTCTTAATCACTGAGCCATCTCTGTACCCCTCAAAACATTTTTAGAAATTAGTCATGATTCATCAGTAGAGCTTTTAAGTTGTCTATGATTATCACCTTAAAAAATAAACCCTATAACAAATATCAAAGAAGCTTTTAGTATTACAGATGGAGGCAAGGAGACAGAGTGCTTTACGGGGTGCAGCTGATGGAGAAAACGGAAAGATGGGTGATGAAGGCAAAGATTAATCACTGCTGTGCTTCACACACGCTTTTGTGGTTTTGATAACACACAAGCCTCTGAAGCAAATGTTATCTTCATTTTATGAGGGAGAGTTCATAGACAAGCTGAACCAAAATAAGCCCTAGCAAACAACAGCAAAAGCTCCTCTTCTGAAGCTGCAGGATCACTGCAGAGTGAGAGTCAGTGTTAGATTTCTCCTCTGGGTAGGGCCTGTCAGCCTTCCTGGTGCTTCCTCTAGTCTAGTATGCAGTGACCACACTGGATTCCCCTCCTCATCACTGGACTCACCACAGCTGCCACCCATCCCTTCTGCCTTCATTTGGAGGATGCTAGGGCCTGATGTAAACTTCTCCTGCCGTCTCAGTGGCTTCCTCCTCCTGACAAACCTTCCTGCTGAAGGGAACTGTCTTGCGATTATTTTCCTGATTTATCTGGATTATCTCTGTTTCAGAGCAACAAGTTCTTTCCACACCTACCTTCATTTTATGAGGATTTTTTTTTCTCTAGCTCAAGTCTTTATCTCCAGAGCAGTGAAAGTCTATGAATTGCCATTATGCTTTTTTCTCTAAGTACCTCCCTTCTCTAAGAAAGATGCCTTTCTGATATTGTTTACTGAGTCAGTCATCTGTCTGCCTACCTGTTGACCTATAATCTGCCTTAAATACACAGTAGTAAGGCTGGGATCAGTTCTTTCTTTTGTGTAAGAACCCCGGTTTACCCAGGAGTCTATAGTAATCCATTGTAAGTTTTAAAAACTGTCCATTGATATCATTGCGGACTCTCTTTGAGCTGTCAGCTCTAACTTTTCTTGGCCAGGCAGAGTTGTGCTTTGTGTCTCATGGGAGTGGACAGAGACCTCATGCCATGCAGGAGTTCTAGGCTACCTCAACATCTCATGTAATTGTTTGAAAAAAGAATGGAGTGGGTTTCTGTGGTGGATATCTGGACCGTGCTACATTAAAGAGCTTTTTTCCCCCCCTTGGCAGAAGCCATCAATAATAGAGGATTGTAACTATCACATGGTATCTTTGAAATGCTGTGTCTCTAGCTTCTTACTCTGCATCTGGTGCATTTAGTGATTCTTCATGTAGTAATTGATATAATTGGTATGACTCATTGAGGCTGTTATCAGAATATCTGTCCTGTAGCGGAGATGCAGGCCGGACATGCTTAGGTGCATTTTGTATCTGTGACTACACATGATCTCAAACATAAGCCTGGAGCTGCAAGTATTTATGGCCAATGACAGAGAGGAAGTGGAGTTGCAGATGAGTTAAGGTTATTGACAAGCTGTTCTTGTCTTAGAGAAGGGAGTGGAATCCTGTACCATGGAGAAGGGGTTGGAAGGAGTCAGAGTATTGCATCTCTCCCACTGGCAGCTCGTGCTGAAGATGGAGAAAGATGCCAACGTGCCTTCGAGCTGGAGGAACAATAGAACTGCATCTGGAATTCTGACTTAGGGAACTGTTGGGGAGGAAATGTGTGTTGTCTGAAGCCTCTGAATTCGTGGTAGCTTGGTGTTTCATAGTCAGAAAGCTGTACATCCTCAAAAGTATGAGGTAACCAGTGTGAGCTGTTTCAAGCCCTTTCTCTAGGAAATTCACACAGCAATGCCAGTGGTCAGTGGGTCATGTACACTGTAACTTAATTTCAATCCAGCTGTAAAGAACTTGTGAACTAACTGGTAATTGTTTACTGCAATTAAATCAGTCCATTGTTGTCTTTCTTGGGGCCTGTCTTAGTCAGGGATTCTGTTGCTATGAAGAGACATCATGAGCAAAGCAACTTAAGAGGAAAACATATACTTGGGGTGGCTCACTTTGTAGGCAGGAAGGCAAATTCCTTAACCTGATTCTTTCCTTATCTCTAAAGCCAGAGCCACATGACCAAAGCTGTCAAGTTGTTTTGCTTTGTGAGGCTGAAACATGCGCCGCCCCCCCCCCCCAGCATTCAATTACATCTTTACCATCTTTCTGTCCTTTACTGCCTAAGCTGGGCTGTCCTGAAACTTGCTCTTCAGACCAGGCTGGTCTCAAACTCAGAAATCCACCAGCCTCTGCCTTCTGAGTGCTGGAATTAAAGGTGTGTTCCACCACACCTGGCTCTAAGCTTTGTTTAGTTCATTTTCAGAAGTTGGAAATTAGCTGGGTGTGATCTTGCCCTGAGGTCACCACTGCCTTTATTCTGTTTAATTTGTTTATCCATTTGAACACAGGATTTAGCTCTATTCCACATGGTGTTCTTATTCTCTTCAAAATTTACATTTTGTAATTTACCCTGCTCAGCTTGCTCCTTTTCATTATAAGTCTTCATTAGAGTTACCACTAAACCACAAGACAGAGGCTATACTAGGCTCTTTTGAGATTTCTTCTGCCAATAGAATTAATCCAAAATTCTTCACTTAAGCTTCAGGCAGACTCTTTTTTTTTTTAAAATTTTTTGGTCATTATTATTATTATTATTATTATTATTATTAACAAAGAAGTCACACTTTCTATCCCTGTATATCCTTATTCAAGGTCCCTTCCCCCTCCCACCACATCAGGTCATTCTTTCTTCTCCACAACACCCCATCCTTTCCCTCGGCAGGGAGCAGACAGTCCCATGGTCCCACTGCCCCAATATTGCTTAGTTCAGTCTCCACTCCTGGCAGATCCAGTTTTCTCCCCCCTCCCTCAAAAATGAGTCAGGTATTCTCTAGGGGGAGTGGGATCCAAGGTGTGAGTCCAGGGTGTTTCTGATCCCAAGCTGTTCAGTGGTTGTGGTTTGCAGCTTGGGCATGCTTTGCTTTTTTCTTGATTGTTTGTTTGTTTGTTTAGAGTCCACTAATGAGTGAGTACACCCCCTGCTTATCTCTCTGAGATTGTGATACCTCACTCAGGAGGATATTCTCCAAATCCATCCATTTGCCTGCAAATTTTAGGATATCATTTTTTTCTTACTGCTGAGTAGTACTCCATTGTGTAGATGTACCACAGTTTGTTAATCCATTCTTCAGTTGAGGGACATCTAGGTTGTTTCCAGGTTCTTGCTATTACAAATAATGCTGCTATGA
>PVIH01031849.1:0-10327 GCA_004025045.1 Sigmodon hispidus | reverse complement strand
CAGGGATGGAAAAAAAAAAATTCAGAGGGAAAGATGAACACAAAGAAAATATAGGTGTAGCAATCTTATTTGTATGTCTACCCTTGATAAGCCATGCTTATCATTCTTATCCTCTATATAGCTATTGTTAACTCTTCCACATTTTAAATTCTTTTTACTGTGTTTTTTTTTAATAAATACAAAATAAAGAAAAAAAAAAAAAAAGAAAAACTAATCAGATCACAGGTGCCATATGCAAAATGTATTTAGATAAATGACAAGCCAAAATAAAGTACACATGAAATGATAAAAAAAAAAAGAAAAAAAGAAATGAAAAGGGGGGCATAACAACAGACCCCCATGAAATCCAGAGAACTATCAGGTCATACTTTGAAAATCTATACTCCACAAAAAATGGAAAACCTAGAAGAAATGGACAGCTTTTTTGACACTACCATTTACCAAAATTAAGTCAAGATCAGAATAAATACTTAAACAGACCTATAACCCTAAAGGGAATTGAAATTGTCATTAAAATCCTCCCAAGTTAAAAAAAAAAAGTCCAGATCCATATGGTTTCAGTGCAAAATTCTACCAGACATTCAAAGAAGAATTACTACCGTTACTCCTCAAACTATTTCACACAGTAGAAACTGAAGGAATATTGCCAAACTCTTTTTATGAGGCCACAATTACCCTAATACTCAAGCCAATCAAAGATGCAATAAAGAAAGAGAATTACAGACCAATTTCCATTATGAATATTGATGCAAAAATTCTCAAAAAAATTCTGGCAAACCATATACAACAACAAATAAAACATATCATCCACCATGATCAAGTAGGCTTCATCCCAGAAATGCAGTGATGGTTCAACATACGAAACACCATAAATGTCATCCATCATATAAACAAACTGAAGGAAAGAAAACACATGATCATAACCTTAGACACTGAAAAAGCCTTTCACAAAATCCAACACTCCTTTGTGATAAAAGTCCTGAAGAGATCAGGAATACAGGGAAAATATCTAAATATAATAAAGGTGATTTACAAGAAGCTGACAGCCAACATCAAAGTAAATGGAGAAATACTCAAAGCAATCCCAGTAAAATCAGGAACTAGACAAGGCTGTCCTCTCTCCCCTCATCTATTCAATACAGTTCTCAAAGTTTTAGCTACAGCAATAAGAGAACACAAGGAGATTAAGGGGATACAAACTGGAAAAGAAGAAGTGAAACTATCTATTTGCTGATGATATGATTGTATACATAAGTGATCCACAAAATTCTACCAGGGAACTTCTACAGCTGATAAACACCTTCAGCAATGTAGCAAGATAAAAGATTAACTCAAACAAATCAGTAGCCCTCCTATACAGTAATGATAAAAGGGCTGAAAAAAAAATAAGGGAAACATCACCTTTTATAATAGCTGCAAATATCATTAAATACCTTGGAGTAACTATAACCAAAGAAGTAACAGATCTATTTGGCAAAAGGTTTAAATCACTGAAGAAAGAAATTGAAGAGGATATCAGAAAATGGAAAGCTCTCCCATGTTCCTGGATAGGTAGGATTAACATAGTAAATATAGCAATCTTATGAAAAGTAATCTACAGATTCAATGCACTTCCCTTCAAAATATCAACACAATTTTTTACAGACCTTGAAAGAACAATATTCAACTTTATTTAGAATAGCAGGAAAGCCAGGATTGCCAAAACAATTTTGCTCAACAAAAGAACCTCAGGAGACATCACCATCCCCGACTTCAAGTTATTCTGTAGAGCTACAGTAGTAAAAACAGCCTGGTACTGGCTTAAAAACAGATTTGTGGATCAATGGAATCAAATTGAAGACCTTGACCTTAACTCAAAAACCTATGAACACCTGCTCTTCGACAAAGAGGCCAAAAATATTCAATGGAAGAAAGATAGTATTTTTAACAAATGGTGTTGGCATAGCTGGATGGCAGTGTGTAGAAAAATGCAAATAGATTCAAACCTATCACCCTGCACAAAACTCAAATCCAAGTGGATCAAAGACCTCAACATAAACCCAACCACACTGAACTTGATAGAAAAGAAAGTGGGAAATACCCTCCAATGAATTGGCTACTTCTTAAATATAACACCAGTAGTAGAGACACTAAGAACAACAATCAATAAGTGGGACTTCCTGAAACTGAGAAGCTTCTGTAAAGCCAAGGACACAGTTAATAAGACAAAAGGACAGCCTACAGAATGGGAAAAAGTTTCATAAACCCTATAAGTGACAGTGGACTGACCTCTAAAATATATAGAGAACTCAAGAAACTAGGGCCCAAAACCTTCCTTGAATAACCCAATCAAAAGATGGGGTTCAGAACTAAAAAGGAAATTCTCAGCATAATAATTATAAATAACTGAAAGGCACTTGAAAAAGTGTTCAATGTCTTTAGCCATCAGAGAAATGCAAATTAAAACATCTTTGAGATACCACCTGACACCTGTCAGAATGGCTAAGATTAAAGACACAGATGACGGCCTATGTAGGAGAGGTTGTGGAGCAAGAGGAACACTCCTCCATTGTTGGTGGGAGTATAAGCTTGTTCATCCACTGTGGAATGCAGTATGGCAGTTTCTCAGAAAACTGGGAATCAATCTCCCCAAAGACCCAGCAATACTACTATTGGGCATATACCCTAATGATGCGCATTCACACTCCAAAAGCATTAGCTCAACTATGTTCATAGCAGCATTATTCGTAATAGCAAGAACCTGGAAACAACCTAGATGCCCCTCAACTGAAGAATGGATTAACAAACTGTGATACATCTACACAATGGAGTACTACTCAGCTGTAAGAAAAAATGATATCCTAAAATTTGCAGGCAAATGGATAGATTTGGAGAATATCCTCCTGAGGGAGGTATCACAAACACAGAAAGATAAGCAGGGGATGTATTCATTCATTAGTGGACTCTAAACAAAAAGCAAAGCATACCCAAGCTGCAAACCACAACCCCTCAACAGCTTGGGATCTGAAACACCTTGGAGTGACACCTTGGTGCCCACTCCTTCCAGCAGAACACCTGACCCAGTCTTGATGATGGGATGAGGAAAGCGAATCTGCTGGGAGTGGATGAACTAAGCCACCTTGGGACCTTGGGACCTCCTGCTCTTGCTGGGGAGGAGATAAGGAGATAGGGAGAAGAGAGAATGACTGGTAGGGGCGGGAGGGGGAAGGGAGTTTGAACAAGGGGATACATGGATAAAAAATGAGACTTTATTCATAATTAAAAAATAGGTTAAGAAATGTTGGGCAGCAGACCAAATAAAATGTAACATTCTGCTTCAAAAAACAAAAAAAAAGAATCAGTGGATATATTGATTTGTTGATTCTAATCCTTGTCCAGCAATTAGCAACATCCTGTGATTACACAAATGGAGAGGAGAGAAGGGTGTGCCCCATCTAAAAAGATTTACAGTGCATAAGAACTGATTTTCTTAGACCTAAAAGTCAGAGAGTGCAGGTTATATGCTAGAAAGAGAAAACCAAAGGAGAAGGGCAAAGATAAAATTAGACTTTGTTCCATCTTATTTGTGTATAAAGTGTGGTGCTGGAGGTTGAACACACTGTCTCCCACATGCTAAGTAAATGTCCTACACCTGGGTGATACACCCAGTCCTATTCCATGTTTTCAATGTTTTTGTTTATTTCAATGTTAACTGAATTACTTTTTTTTTTCTTTTTAAATCTGGAGCTGTAAAGGGGTGGGGATAAGGCCAAGGGATGACAATGTTTTGGACCAAAGATTAAATCTTGAAAACTAGCAATGTCATCTCCATTACACTGTGTATAATGGACTAGAAAGTTACCTGGTGCATGGCAGACAGTAAAGATATCACCGTGAATGAATAAATGACTTAAAGCGACTCTTTAAAAACCAAACAGTCTTTCCTTTGAAGAAATCATATGGTAGGTTGTGTACTTTACTTCTTCCAATCACCCTTCTTGCTCAAAACACATACAAACAGTACCCTGAGAAGTGTCAGAGCAAGTTAAAAAGGCCAACTTGAAATCAGCTGTGTTGCTATTGGATCTTCCTTTGGTGACATATTGGATTTATTTACTTATTTTTAATTCTGTTGCAAGCCTAATAGTGGGTAGATTTTCAAGTTAGTCTCTATTTTCCAATCAAATGTGATTCATAGCTGAGCATGATGACATATATTCTACAGTCACAGAACTTCAGAAGCTGGGGCATGGGTTTAAGGTCAGCTGGGAGCCATACGAGGGGTGGGGAGTGTCTTATGTATGGCATAAGAAAATTGTAAAAAGGGATCTCATATTCTAGGGAACTGTTTGACCAATTCTATAATTCTATAGATGCCCACATAACTACTGTAAAAGTAAATTTGATATTTTCTTACAGAAAAGCAAGTGGGAAGAGGGATTTTTTATTCAAACCACACCCTCACTTATTGTTTATAAAGCATATCTAACATAACGGCAGTGTTTTAGAAGTAGCTGCCTCACTAGAATAGGGCAGCGATGCATACATCTCCTTTATGTTGCCTTAACTTCTCCTTCAAGATCTACATTAGCAATGGATGTTACATGTATACAGCATGGATTCCAGAGAAGTAGTAGAATTAGTCAACATGCCTCATCGCTCCCTCCTACCCTGCTTCCACTGGATCCACATGTCTGCAAAAGCCTTGTGCATTTAATGCATTAAAACTACAGAGCATTAGGTCTAGTTTGTTTTTTCTCAATATTACATAGAACACTTACAGTAGCCTAATCAGATTTAAAAAAACTACCTGACACAGAGGTTTATTTTATAATATATTATTTAATGCCTGATATAAACACATGGGCATTTTGTAAATATAATGACGCACAAAATACAATACTCAACCCCCAAAAGCTGGCTACACAGAACAATCACAGGTCTTTAACTTCACAATATTAAAGCTGTTTGGGGACTGAAGCTTTCTGCTACTGTACAGCATTGGGTAATGCATCACACTGCAAACTATTTACCCAGTGATGACTCAAAATCAAACTTTAAAGTGGATTTTTAATGTAAGTGTGGAGCCGGCACAAATAAGAGCATCTGTATCCCCAACCTATACTGCTCCTTCCTCTCCATCACCCACATGGCGAGCTCTTAGGCCAGTCAAGCTGAAACATGAAATTGACCATCACACCAGTTGCATCAAAAACTGACCTTCAGAATACACTCTAAAGTTGGCATCAGAGATCACTTATATAAACACATCATTGTGTTCAGAAGAATGTGTCCATGGGGACAAAGTTACCAGTAGTGAAGCCTGTATGAATTATTACCCATTCTAAATAGTATGAGGCACTGCACACTATCTCTGGAACAAGGCTAAGCACATCCTTGAACAAGTGAAAAATGATCTAGAAGAGGTTATGTATATTATCTTGGCCAGACTTGTAAAAGGGCAAAAATGGATGGATAATAGCACCAATTGGCTGTCCTTCTTTGCTCTTCCCTTTTAAAAAAACACAAAGCTCATTATAAAAGATGCTTTATACCAACTCAAAACTTTTTCGTATCAACCCCCCATAATTATTTAACTGTGTAGCATAGTCTGCAAATATAGCCAGTGATTAAGCCATGCCACAATTAAAACAATACTGTGAAACTAATGACAAATGAGCTAGACAGCCTGCTGTCTTTTGCTTGGTGTCTGAATACAATTCTATTCTTGAGACATCATTAAAAGCTTCCAACATATTTTTAAATCCCTGGCTGTCTGAGGCTCAGTGGGGTCAGGAAAGAACGGGCAGAGACAGAGAATGGGAAAGAATCCTGAATGAAATGTGGGCTGTCCAGATAAGCTTTTCATCATTAGAGAAGAAAGTAACTAAAAATGGTTCTTGGGAGATTTTTTTTTTCCCTCTTTACAAAAACTGTTGAATCTGAAAGCCAGGTACCTTGGCTGGACTACAGGAGCTTTTTAGAAGTTTGAAAGCCATAGCTGATATTTCCCCATTTAGACCAAAGGTCCTGTATGTTTCTAGTCAGAAAAGATGGGGGGGGAGAAGAAGTAGTCTCAAATTTGATATTGAACTCTCCATTTTTATACCGTAACCCACACGAGGCCAGTGACATCATTTGCATTTATGCATGCTCATGTTGCTAACAGGGTTATATATTGTCTTCTACTCCCAACTAACAGCAGGAAAGGCAGCACAAAAAGCCATGAGGTACACAGCAATAAAGATAGGTGCATATAAAAAAAATCACCAAAAATAGTTACAAGTCAATTCAAATTGATTTTTTCTATGCCAGTCAGAGGCTGTCATAACATATTAGTGAAGTCACTATGAGAAGGGCATTCAAGAGAAAAGGGTTCAAGATGCGTAGTAAGCATCAGTTTATATTAGATTAGCTGTTGCTGGGATTTCTTTAAAATCATTCACCTATGGTTTGGGATCTGCTCGGTGTTAGGGAACATGCTCAGTGCACATGAGACCCTGGCTTCACTCCCCAGCACTACACACATACACAAAAAGAAAAGCAACTCTGAGATGTTAGTGTAGATAGGGACACTCCAGGCAGTAATCTCAGCATTCTAATAGTCCTAAGAGTAACTGTAATAGACACTCCAGCTAGAAAGCCACTTCCTTCAAATCTTAGCATCATGCCTTTATTTCAGCTCTAATCTTAGCCTTCTCATGTGCTAGACATGTGAACACAATAGAAATAAATTTCTAGCAGGACTTAAATACAAAGAGGGTATATCCATCAAACCAAAATGAAGGAGAAATCTTTGGGGGCCATTTACAGAAAGAAATATGCTATTGGAAGGGAAATTTGGGTATCATCATATATTGAATTTTTAGAACTAATTGGAACCATACATATGGAAAACCTTTTGATTTCTAGTCACCCTGAACATTCTACAGGACTGGGTACCATTCATTGTCTATGTTGGCATGATCCACGCTTATTCAAATAAGGAAAACTATATTTTTAATAAACTTAATTTTGTGGTCTATGGGATAAGGTGGTCTTTAGAGAATTTTCTCCCTAAGGTCTCTCTTAGTCATTTAATTACCTGACCACCGAACAGGTTCCTTGACTTAAAGGCCTTGACTTTCTAAAAGACATGAACTTAATTCCTTCACATCTTTGCTCATCCAACAACATAAATCAGGCTTCTCTCACTTATCAAGCACTGAGAAAGCAGCTAGAAAATCAACTCTGAGTATGAGAGCACTCTACCTGGGAACATGTTTATTGAAGGAATACTTAAGCACAAATAATACATAAGCACAAACTTGATTGATTCTACAGGAGAAGTGAGTATAGAGTAGTATACATGGACAAGATGCCACAGTCCAGTCCACTCTCCAAGAATATTGAGAACAACCTAGTAACCTTGTTCCTGAGTATAATTTATATATTTCTAACCAACATGAACCAAGCCAACTCTTCCAGGACCAGCTTATTCTGTGATCAAAGAGTGATAATAATTAGGATTTATTTTTTTATGATTGTACAATGGCAGAATTTGAAAAAATATAAACTTAGACAGTAACGTGAATTGTCTGATAGCTGACTGTTTTGGCTGGGCTGTGTCATGAACCTGTGTGTCTATGTGCTTCCTAGATGACTGGTGTCAAGGCCTCATGCTTGGCAAAATCACTTGAGCAGCTTGCCACCTATTTGCTTCCAGGCTGCCCAAGTGATACCTAGACTTTGTGCAAACCTTCCCCGGTCAACTTGGACCAAGACTAGAGGAGTTTATTTCCCTAAAAAGCCAATTAAACCAGGTTGCCAAAAGAGTTTCCAGGAGAAAATGTCTAGAACTTGGGGGGTTTGATTTGTGTTTCTACAAACTCTGGGCATGTTGCCCTACTAAAATTACCATTAAGTTGAATTTATGAGCAAGTAATGCTGCATTTCTCTCTTTAACGATAGATCTTCTGTATCTGTCTGGGCTCAACCATGATCTGTGTGGGAAAACAATAAATCACAGACCCTGCTATGCTTGTTCTGTGTGCCTGGGGACTCAAGTGGGGATGCCAAAGCAGTGAAGGCCTGCTTGGTAATCTGTGTCTCAAAAAGGCAGAAAAGTCAGTCTGAGGATTTGCTAAAGAATCAGCCAAATAATTGGTAATGAGCCTGTGGTTGGGATGTCTTAGAAACACTTCCCAAGTGGCACAAGAGATTAGAGGTAGTCTCATACAAAGACTGAGTTATATGACCTAGAGTGCACTCTCACCTTGCTCTTCCACTTGAGAATATTTGGGACAAATCCTTGATTCTAGTGACTCCATCATCTGTCAAGAGGTTGATTAAAGGCTGCATCTCAGATGGTGTACACAAGTGTAAAGAAACGCCCTCCAAAAGTTGTTACTTATTTTGAAGGCTTTCCTTGACTTTTTAATTAAAATCAGAGGCACTAATAAAAACTGATCTCAATTCTCCATTCCAAACTATGAAATACTGATAGCTTGTTGATTGTTTGTTTTGTAATGCAGAAGGGGTCAACTCAAGGTCTCCTGTATGCCAGAAATGTGTTCTCCAACAAGCTAGCTCCCTAACCTTTCCTCCTTCTTAAGATACAGCCTTGCCAAATTCCCCATTGTAGCCTTGAAATTGCTCTGTCTCAGTGGGAATATCCATGGGGCCTTACTATGGTTGGATGACCTCCAGGGCTAATTACTATTGTAACTAGTAAGCTGGTACTGCCTGTGAGTTCTTTTCCAGATAAACCTCTCCACTGCTGTCTTACTCTTTCTCACAGCATGGAGACTATCTTTTAAGAATAAACATCCTAGGAGTTAATTTGACAGAGCCAGTGTATAATTCTAGGACTTACTAAGTCAACTGTCAGTTTCAGGTCTGTCTCTTAAGAAACTGATATAATAATATCACCAAAATGTTTTATTGATCAAATATCACCTTGACCTCATCTTCAGTATTATAAACAAAACCATTTTCTCTGGTATATGTGGTCTTAAAATCCAATGTATTTTCACATAAATAAAAATGCTAATATTCTATTTTTAAATTAATCTATTAATTCTCTGTAGACCAGGACTTTCTATAACATTCATATATTCCAAACTCACAGATAATTAATGACATATTGGTCTTACATAGTTATCAGACTCTCAGTAAACAAATATTCATCATTGCAGCACTTGGTGATCTGATAAAAGTTAAATAGAAGTTATGGTCACTTCCTTCATCATTAAGTGACTGGTAATCTCAGACCATAGTCTGGTGTACAGAAATACTCATTAGCAAGCAAGTTTCACATTCTTCATATAAACTATTCTCATGGATTCTCTGTTCTCTATCTCTTAGTCACTCCTACACATTTTACCATAGCAGTCTAAGGAAATTCAGCAAAGCTTCAAATTGGACAAAGGAAACATCTTGAGGATATAGGGATGCACAAGTCTAGGTACCCCCGCATGTTCTTAAGATGGTAAGCTTTGAATTTGCTCAGTCTTTCAGTTTTGTTCTTTAAAGACAGAAGCCTGTGTTTATATTGCTTTTCAGTTATAAACATTACATATTTTGGGCATTTACTTCTTTCTTATAAAACTCCCTCCTTCAATATACACACAATGGAAGGGAAAACCACCCTGGAGTATTCATATATATCCATATGAATATTCATAAGTATTTATTTACATTTAACACCTTACTACCTGCCCTATGGAATATTAAGGTGCTTGAATTGTATTATTTCATAAAATATCCTTTAAAATATTCTCTTGAAAGAATATATTAAAAATTAAGCTTCATGAAACTCATAGGATAACTGAAGACCACCTTCATTTGCCTTCTTCAAAGGTATCTCTCAAACTCTCATGAGTAAATTGATAGGTTTTCAAGACTCAGTCTAGTTCATCTCCATCAAACATGTCACACCACATTGTTGTAAAGGCAGATTTTAAAGTAAAGGTTTATAGACATGCCTAAGAACACAGTAAGTGCAGAGCTTTTATCCAATCAATAATCTGTTGGCAAAAATAACTCAAAGTGGCCGGGACCGGTGCCCTCTGCGGCGTCCCAGCACACTCTGGAGCAGGGCGCAGCTGAACTCTGCACCTGGCCACACCCACAGCTCCTGCTGCTGCTGAGGGTATCTGCAAGGATCCATACTGCGACCCCGAACTGAGTGAACTGAGCAAACCAACTGCAGGGGTCTCTGAGGGGCGGATTCGAACCCTGACCAGAGAGGTGACAGGAGACACACAAACCAAAGTGCCACAACTGACCAGGACCCATCTAATCGTGAACCACTGAACCCATGGGCAAACGTCAGTGCAAGAAATTACATAATAATACAAAGGGCAAT
>PVIH01031848.1:0-10328 GCA_004025045.1 Sigmodon hispidus | reverse complement strand
CCCAAGGTTCAAACCAAGGCAGCGGCCTCAGCTCCAACTCAGGCTCCCAAAGATGCCCAGGCCCCAGTGAAGGCCCTATAGAGGAGTTTTCTGTCTGCCAATGTGAAGACAGTTGGACTGGCTTGATACACCTACACACTATTGCAGATGATCAGGACCCTATGCTGTTTTTACAAATAAACTTGAGACAAGATCTGTTTAAAAAAAAAAAAAAAAAAAAAGACCAGTCCTCCACACATCCATTCAGCCATCACATTCCCTATATACAAAAAGATACATATAGTGGAATGGCTAGTTTTATGCTTTAATTTGGCTAGGATACAATATCAAGATATTTGGCCCAACACCAGTCCAGATGTTGCAGTGACAGCTTTTTTTTTGGGGGGGGGGGAAAGGGGAGTATTTTGATAACAATTCACACTTAGAAAACAGCTTTGCAGTAAAACTAATTACCCTGTATCATGTGTATGAGCCTCATCCAATCAGTCAAAGGCCTCAAAGGAGAGTCTGAGAGGAGGCAACATCCATAGTCCCCAGTGAATAAAGGAATTCTCCAAGCTGCTTCCAGAATCCTGTCAGTTCTTACCTGGGCATAGCCTGCCAGTATGGCTTGCAGATTCTGTCCTTGCCAACTTCATAATCACTTAAACACATCCTTTAAAACAAATCTATGAATCTGTGTCCACACATCTGTATCTATTTCTGTGCCTACACTCTATTGTCCTGTTTATACAGAGAGCTCCCGAGCTATGCACATGTGTACACACAGAGCAAAGCATCTCTTTCCAAGAAATCCACCTGCTCTCCTATCAAAACTTTGAGGGGTTTTCATATGGTTCCATATCCAAAATGTGTGTGTGTGTGTGTATACTTTAAAATGCTATTTTTTTCCCTTGAGAACTTTGAGTTCTATTGGTCCTGTAGTACAGTCAACTTGTTTGCATAAAGTATTATTGTTGCTATTTAACTCTATGAAGCATCCAGGTGGAGACTCACAGCCCTAGGCAATGAGAAGAGACAGACAAACTGAGAGGTAAAATGTCCCATGCATGCTTCAAAGGGAGGTGACCCCACTGGCAGAGGTCTCCGGGTTTGTGAAGTGTTTTCAAAGTGTTAGCAACTTGGTGGCTGAGAGACTGTCAAATAGGCTTCCATTTTTCTGACTTGGGAGATGGGTGCCGAGGAATTCCCACTACCGAGAACAAAACGGGTGGAGGAGGGAAGCCGTGGGCAATGGTACCTCTGCAGAGCTCTAAGTGTATGAGGACACCTGGGTAGCTGGAGTTGAAGGGCTACAGAGCCAAGTTAGAGGAGATGACAGGCCATCAGCTGAGGGGGCCTCAGGCCCTGGAAAGACTCCATAAGGGGAGCAGTGAGGAGCCTCGGCTCTTGCTCACGTGGCAAGGAACCTGGCTTCTACTCAGGCAGTGGTGGATGCTGTACCAAGGAGGTCCTTTCCCAGTGTGTTCTCTTTTCTGGAGCTCATAGAGGTTCCCAGGAGCAAAGCAGCCCCATGAGGTTCATGCACAGATGGGAAATGGGGCCATCTCAGGCTCTGGCCAAAGGCTGGGCCCCAGAGCTCCAGCTGGAAACCCCATTTGGGGGCTGGAGGGGTGTGTGTTAAAGTGCTCCCTGGGTGGCTCAGGCCAGGCAGTTTGGAGTACAAACTGTTGTCTTGGCCATAAATTCCCTTGGCCATAAAGCCCCCACTGCCCCCCTGTGACCCCTTAGCTGGTGTGAGAAACTGAGGGCAGCGCAGGGCAGGGTGATGACCTCCTGACTCCAGGGCCTCTGGCCTCCCAGACCACCATCTCATTCCTTTCTAGACTTCATGAGCTACTCAGGCACCAACACCAAAAGGCACAGCTCCGGCCTGGGGGTCAGAGACTCCTAGAATCCCACAATGCCCTGGTTCCCCTTTATCCACTACCTGGGATCCACGTCTGTCTAGTTCAGTTTCTCCTGCACCACATCTTTGTCCTGTTGTGGAGAGGACTCTGGAGGTAAATAAAAGAAAGGAGACAGTTTAGTGCTACAGTAGGAAAATACGTATTAGCATGGCATACCACTGCTCTGTTCTCTGAGCCTCAGACTACTTACCTCTAAGATTGGAGTTGTCCTTGGAAGTACATTCAAGACTGTGGGGACAAAGTGAGATACCAGCAAGGCAGTGCAGACACAGCACAGGATCCCACACATACCTGTGAAGCCTCTGGAAAGAAAGCATGTGAACCTCTCTTCAGTAAATGTTCAAAGGAAACTAAAGTGGTCATATAACACTGTAGCCAGGGAAGGTGTGATATGAGCATGTATTACCCCAGAAAAGTTGATGAAATACACATGTGCCTAGGTAGGTAGGAAGATAGACAGATGAATGGATGGACAGACGGACAGACAGATAGACAGATAGATGTTACACAGAGTCAGTCCTTTTCAGTCTGTAAATTCTCTATCTTCTGATTCAACTAACTGCAGGTTAAAAATATACCTTGTCTGTTCTAAACACATGCAAACTTTTTTTCTCTTTGTTTCCTGAACAATAAAAGACAGCGACTGTTCACACAGCATTGACATTGTACCAGCTATTATCAGTTGCCCAGAGATGACTGGAGTGTGTAGGTTGTGGGTAAATACTGAGTCATTTTATATAAGGGTCTTGAGCATCTTTAGATTTGGGAGTTTGGGAGAATGCTGGACCCAATCCTCCATAGGTTACCAAGGGATGACTACATAGCATTTATATATATATACACTTACATAGACACTGTGAGGTAGAGGCCTGGGGACCTCTGCCCTTTACTAGCCTAGACAGGGGCATTCCCTTTATGTCACAGACACTAAGATTTTCTGACCTCGGTTCTCCCAGTCTTTACCTGCCCCCATGTCTCCCTCTAGCACAGGACCTTCAATCCATGAGTAAACACATGTAATGGTCTGCTCCTGCTGTCTTCCACATTGGTGAGTTTTATGCAGACAAGCCTCCACCTCTCCACTGGAACCTTGATTTGTGACTTGCTGCCTATCTGTCCATTTCCGCATTGTATCATCACAGTGCTTGTCTGAGGTTGAAATCAACCTGTGGGAGGGCCTGAGCCTTTGACAGAATGGAATGTGACATGGCCATTGGCCTTTGCCTCTTCCCCTCATCTGTCAGATGGGAACAATGATGGTCGTACAAATCAGAGGACAGGAAACGTTTGTGAAGCCTCTGAAACACAGCCAGCATTTGCTGGTCTTCCTTCTTCTGAAAGCCTGGGCAGTTAGTCTGGGCCAATGCTGGAATTTGGTTTGGCTGCTTTTTACCACAGCTAGAAAGAAGACAGCAACCAGGCAGAGCTGGGGGGCTTCAGTGAGGCCTGACTGCACACCAGACTTTTGCTCAAGAAGGCAGGTCTAGCCTTGCTGCTCCTGAGGACCCCTGCCTTTAAAGCAAGACTGGATTTTGCAGCTGGAGCTGGGTAGAAATGGGAGAGCCCACAGCTGGGACTTCCCTGCCCCAGGATAGCCATGCTCCTCCTTGCTGAACCCTGGAGCTGTCTCAAAGAGGTGAAGGTCAGGGTGGTTAGTCTTCATGAGCAAGCCCTAACCAATGCCCGTTCAGCACTTACACTGTAAAACAGCCAGACTCAGTTGGTCACTCTGAGGGCAAGTTACAGACCTCAACCCTAACCCTCTCATTTGACCTCAGCAGGCTGCTCCAGTCCTTGGGCCCCAGTTTTACTCTGAAAATTTGTAAAGGAAACACACCATCCTGGGTTGCTATGGGGAGCAAATAAAACAGCCGTGAGCAATACAAGCAAACACCGGGTGGGCTCCTGCCTCCCGCCACATCATTGGCTAGTCTTTCCCAGCTCTAGCAGGGTAAGACTGGAAAGCATAAGTCCATCCTAGAGACAGTCCCTGGGCTCTGCAGAGGGACTCTGGGGCCAAGCAAAACAGCAGGTGATAAGAACTGGAGACTGCAAAGACTGGCCTGGTTAGCCAGGGCACAGGGGCCAGCAGACCACAGCCCAGCTGCACCTCATGCTTCGTGGTCACTGGGTAAAAGTACCCAGTGCGGACTGGCAAGCTTGTCCTGAGCTGAGCCCTAGAGCCTCACCAAGCCTTGACCTTGTGGTGAGAAGACTTGAGAAAGAGCTGATGGGTCTTTGCTCTTACAGGAGAGGGAGGACTCTCACTCTGCACTCCACCCTTGGCTACCAAATGTGTCTGAGGGTGTAAGCAGAAATCAAAGCCCCAAGGGGCCTTTGAGCTCTGGCTGGAAGCGTGTGCTTGCTGTAGTGTATGGACCTCAGCAGCTGTGCAAGAGAGAGCAACTCTCTTTTTAGAGCCTTCAAGAACACATCCAAAATACCAGAGAGTAAGAAACCACTCCAGACTGGAGTAAAGGCTAACCTAGATGGTACATTGAAAGCACAGTGCCTGAAAAAATAGAGGGAAGGGCCAGGGGTCAGTGGACATGACTCGGCCCCATACTGAGGGGCTGGGAACCCGAACATCACCCCCACAGAGGCTGTATGTCACTGGAAGCCCCATTTCTACCCAACATCTGCAGTGGGGTACATTCTGCAGAGCTGAACACAGCTGAGCTGGTTGTAGGGTTCACGGTTGTAATCTCGGAACTTGGGAGGCTGAAGCAGGAGGATAAGTATGAGTTCAAGGCTAGCCTGGTCTACACTGTGAAGGCCTGTCCAAAGAGAACAAAATGAAATGCAGCTGGATTCGAACTTTGCGCTTTCACAGTTTCACTGCCCCAGCTGGATCCCCCAAGAGCCCTGTCTGTATCAAGGGATACCACTAGTGTCAGGGCTTTACTGGTTTGTTCAAGGAAGCCCTGAGATGAGGCCTGAGAACTTAGGTTGTATGTGGTCCTAGAACTGTGGAAGAACTGGGTGGTCCCTGTATCTAAAGCCCTTGTGAAATCAAAGGGAGACTGCATGGGGATGCTTGTGTCCAGTGAGCATCTAGTACGTTCGTCCGTTTCCTACATTAACTACTGACTTCTGTGGCTTCTCCCCTCGCCCTTTTTATCTCCCCCTCCTTCCTTAATACTTCCTTCCCCATCCTTGCTCCCTTCTTTTCCTTCCTCTGCAGGGCCCAAATCATACAAACACCCTGTTATATAGAAAATGGGGTACAGAGTTCAGCCCTTTCATCCCCAAAGCAGGTGCCTCCTGTCAGGAGCATGGGTAACCACAGGACAGAATTCAGAAAAGCTATCTGCTCAAGTTACATTTTAAATGACCAAAGATCTGACTCCAGGACCTTAGTCCTGAGCTGCAAGAGGGGAAGAGGAACTTGGCAGCCTCTGGGCGGGCTCGTCCATTCCATCTTTCCTGCTTTCTTGAAGAGTCCCAAAGATGGCAGGGGCTGGCCTGAGATGTCCTAAAGTCACCCTAGACTCACAGAGAATGGGGATATAGACCCTCCCCCAGTCAAGGCCTCATTGGCCACATACTGGTGTCACCAACTCACACTACCTTGGCCACGGAAACCCAAGCCAGATATACGGAGCTTGAAAGCCAGCCGGTTCTGTTTCACATAGCTTCACTGTAATCACAGTGTTTCCCTGCTATAATTAGGAAAACGTGGCTGTTTTCTGTGTTCCTGGAAGATGTCTGAACTGAAGCCAGCTCCCTGGAGTCTCTCTAAAGCTCTCTCCAAACAGGTCCACCAGCAATACAGTGGATTTGCCAACACGTTCCCTCTTGACCAGAGGCTCATCAATATGTTCCCCCTTTAACCTAAGTTCCCACACTTCTTAATTAGGAACATATCCTCTTGGCCCCTGAGAACATGCCCTGGGGGTCAGCACAGTACTGGGCAACTGTGAGTGTCCAGTCACCCTGGGCTGGGGACTGAAAGCCCAAACCAATGGCTGCAAAAGAGTATGTAGGGAAAGGTCTCTCTCCTTAGGATTTTCAAAAGACTCTGAAAGAAGCACAGTGTGTGCCTCTGTGCATGAGTGAGGGCAGCGAGGGGGGGGTGTCCCCTGTTCGTCCATCCATCCTAGAACCAGCCACTCTGATGACTATGAGACTGGGGAAAGGATGGGAGGTATCACTGTCCTGCAATCCAGTCCTTGAATTTCCAACCCAGGACTACCATTAGATCCAGTCCTCTGTCCTTTCATTCAGGTACTGGGCACAGTTAGTGATGCACCCCTGTGTATCATCACCTGTCATCTTCCATGGCCTTCCACGGATGTCCTTGTAGTTTGTGACTGTCTTACCTAGGCATTCATTCCATGAACATCTGTAGAATCCTTACATGATCTGAGCTTTGGTTTGGGAGTGGGAATGATTCCTATGAAGGACCAAGATTCACATTTTTACCTTTGTTGTATTCTTTCCCAATGGCTCTTGTTCTGGCTTCTTGCTGTCATATTAGCATCTGCTTTGTAAAATGAAGTTGTCTTAGTCAGTTCTGTGTTGTTATAGTACCTGAGGCTGGATACATTGTAAAGAAATGAGGTTTATTTAGCTAACCATTATGGAGATCCAAGAGTCTAATCCAACACCCTAGTGTTGGCTCTAGTGAGGGCCTCATGGTAAGTGGAACAGAACCATAATGGTGAGAGCACTGTTCAGGGGTCAAGTAGCAGACCACTCAGGGGACAGGCCTGGCTGGCTTATCACAAGCCATTTCTTTCTTTTTTTCAAATTGGTGGTTTTTCACATGGGTAAGGGTGTTGGGTCTCCGGGAACTGGAGCAACAGACAAGTGTGAGCCACCGTGTGGTTGCTGGGAATTGAACTCTGGTCCATCTCTCCAGCCCCACAACCTACTTATCTTTGTTAAATGGCCCTCCACTGTCACTTACTCAGCCTGCTATCTCCATCAACTCGAATCTTTATGATGCAACTCAGAAGTGGAAACTGCAGCATAGGTCTTTGATGGCTGACTTATTTCATCCTACAGAATATCGTCTGGGTCATCCCTATGGATGTGTCAGAGTTTCCTCCGTTTCTGAGGAAACAGCACTCTCTTGCCTGGGCAGCCCACTTTTCTCATCTGTCAGTGGCCACTCAGCTTCTTGTACTTTGGGCTATTGTGAACTGTGTTGCTATACATGTGGGTCTTCTGCTCACTCCATGTTCCCAGTGCTTTGAGGAAAACACCCAAAACTGGAATTGCTAGACCACATGATGAATGATTCTGTTTTTGCTTTGAAATACAATATTATTGGGAATTGCCATGACAGACCTAGCCATGTGTTTGGGCAAGGATTGTGGTAGCATTTGAAGTTTGGATAGAAAAGCCATTGGGTTTTCAGACCTCAGTGGGTTCTTCTGTGATATCTTGGAAGATAAGAATTTTGGGAGTGATGCAGATGATGAAGGCCTGTCTTGTGAGGTCTCAGAGAGAAGTCTGGGACTCTCTTAAAGAGTCTATTAGGGACATTGATCATTTGAATTAAGAATCTGTGGTTCTTGGGCTGGAGAGATGGTTCAAGGGTTAGGAGCACTGGTTGTTCTTCCAGAGGTCCTGAGTTTGGTTCCCAGCATCCACATGGTGGCTTACAACCATCTATGATGACATCTGGTACCCTCTTCTGTATACTGTATACATACATAAATAAATAAATCTTAAAAAAAAAAAAAAAGAATCTGTGGTTGTGGGCACCTGAGGCTGAAGAATCAACTGTGATTAACAAGAAAACAGACTGCTAAAGTAAAACTTTGGGGGAGCTGGAGAGATGACGCAGCCGTTAAGAACATTAGTTGCTCTTCCAGAGGACCCAGGTTCAATTTCCAGCACCTACATGGCAGTTCACAACTGTCTGTAACTCCAGTTCCAGAGGTTCTGGCACTCTCACGCAGACATACATGCAGGCAAAACACCAATGTACGTAAAGTGAAACTTTTGCTTTGCTGGAACAATTGATGCTGGTTAGCTGGAGCTGAGAAATAAGTGATGATTCAGAAGAGGCCAGCATCAGTAAAAAAAAAAAAAAAAAAAAAAAAAAAATTCTGGGAAGTGTTTTCTCAGGATCAGCACACAGAAAATACGGTCCAGAGGGGGCCAAGGCTGCTTTGCACGCTAGAACCCAAACTTGGTACTATGTAAGGGAAACCCACGTGGTTTTGATTTTTGAAGGCATAAAGGGGTCATAAAGAGCACCTGAGCTTTAAAAGTATGTGGCAGGGCTGAAGTTCCTAGAGAGGCTATCCACAAAGGTGCAGCCTCATTTGCAGTAGAAGGTCCTAGAGTTAAAGGGGTCATAGAGAGAAGCTGAACATGACCCCATGTGGCAGGGTCAGAGTCCCTAAAGAGAACCCAAGTACGGATGCTCCTGAAGGTACAGTCCAGTTACAGCTGAGACTCCAGCATTTAAAAGGTGACAATCGATAGGATGATGACCAAGGGTAGCAACAGCTGTGGAGTGGAACTGGTAAGTCTATAGGCTGCATGGGCTGTGAGTGGCAAAGGAGGGAAGCGGAGGTGGCAGTGCCCTTTAAAGCCCAGAGGATGGCGAGGGAGTCTTAGCAAGAACTGAACTTTTTATACGGTTGAGTTTTGGTTTTGCTTTGTTCTGGTTGTTTCTTCACCCTGGTCCTTCTCTCTTGGAATAAGAAAGTATTTAACTTTCTTTTTATAGGAGCTCACAATTAAGAGACTTTGGAACTTTATAGAGACTGGATATTATAGAGAGGCTTTGAATTTTGAAAGAGACTTTGGATACTTTGGATACTGAGCTTTTAAAGTGCTTTAATTTTTTTTTTAAACTTTATTTATTTATTTATTTGCCTTGGTGTTTGCCTGGAACTGGAACTACAGACAGTTGTTAGCTGCCATGTGGGTGCTGGGAATCGAACCCGGGTCCTCTGGAAGAGCAGAGGGTGCTCTTAACCGATGAGCCATCTCTCCAGCCCCCAAGTGCTTTAATTTTTAAAGATTATGGAAATTTTAAAAATTAGAATATTTTGTATTGTCATGTTACTATTAATATGAAATCTTGGGGACAACAAAAGGAAAGGTTATGGTTTGACAGTGATGTGTCTATGTGTCAAGCTGACAAGGGGATTAATTGTCCTGGTTGGTTTTTGTTTCTGTTTGGTCAGTTTAACTCAAGCAAGAGTTATCTTAGAAAAGGGAACCACAATGGAGAAAGTGTCCTGTAAGCAAGCCTGTGGAGAATTTTCTTAATTAGAGAGGTTTCATTTTGTTTGTTTTTTAATATTGTAGGGCCTAGTCCATTGTAGGTGATGCCACCCTTGGTAAGGTGGTCCAAGGTGTATAAGAAAGCAGGCTAAGCAAGTCATGTGAGGGGAGCCAGGAATCAGCATTCCTCCACGGCCTCTGCTTTCGTTCCTGCCTGACCTCCCCTAGTCAGGAAGTGTGGCCTAAGAGTTGTAGGCTGAAATAAACCCTTTCTTCTCCAAACTGCTTTTGGTTGTGGAGTTGTATCACAGCAATAGAAACCCTAAGATATTGCCAAGATACTCACTGTTGAGTCATGGAATCACATGGGAGGATTTCTCTATCATCTCTCAGAGCAGAAGTGGTGGGGGGCGATCTTTCATTTATTCTCTCACTCACTCACTTGGATGTTTTAGATGCTATGCTGAGCTCTCAGTGAGTGATAAAACAGATGCAACTCCAAGGTCATGCTTCTGTGTGTAGCCATGACATAAAATGGAACTTAAGGGTAATAAATACATGGGAAGATCCACCTTGCTGGTCACCATAAAACCACACATTAGGGGTTAGAGAAATTGGTTCGGTGGTTAAGAATGTGCACTGCTATTGCAGAGGACCCAAGTTCAGATCCCTAAATTCATGCCAGGCTACTCACAACTACATGTAAGTCCAGCTTCTGAGGATCCAGTGCTTCTGGCCTACACACACACACACACACACACACACACACACACACACACACTTAAAAAGTCTAAAGCTTTTTATTCCATATTTAAACAAGAAGATACAGCCAGGTGGTAGGGTATACAACTTTAATCTCAGCACTCAGAAGGCAGAGGCAGGCGGATCCCTGAGTTCAAGGCCAGCTTAGTCTGCAGAGTTCCAGCCAGGGCTATGCAGAGAAGCCCTGTCTCAAAAGAAACAAATAAGAAGATATTTCTTTTTTTTTTTCTTCCTTCTTTATTTTGTATTTATCAAAAAAAAACCACAGTAAAAAGAATTTAAAATGTGGAAGAGTTAACAATAACTATACAGAGGATAAGAATGATAGGCATGGCTTATCAAGGGAAGAAATACAAATAAGATTGCTACACCTATATTTTCTTTGTGTTCATCTTTCCCTCTGAATTTTTTTTTTCATCCCTGTATAACCTTATTCAAGGTCTCTTCCCCCTCCCAACGCAT
>PVIH01031847.1:0-10330 GCA_004025045.1 Sigmodon hispidus | reverse complement strand
TCAGGTTCATGGCTAGAATGGTGGAAGCAGCAGAAAGAATGTTTGGGGAGGTTGAAACCACCATGCCTCTTATCAAGCAGTTGATTTATGAGCAGTGTACCAAAGACTGCAGGGCAGCCATCACACCATACAGGCACAGACCTTTAGAGGTGTGGATGAAGTGTTATAGGGAGCTAGGGGGATATCATTCTAATGCAGGGCTGGCTGCCATTGTAATGCAGCTTAACCGTAAGAAGAAGGAAAAGGACAAAGGAACTGGGGCATGCTTTGCCTGTGGAAGACAAGGCCATTTGAAGAGGGTTTGTCCTAATCGTAGTGCCCCACCTGTGCCAGGGCGTGGTGCAACCACACAGCCAGGCCTTTGCCCTTGCTGTAAAAAAGGCAAGCATTGGGCCAATGAATGCAGATCAATGAAAGACATTAATTGATATTTATGTCTAACCTTAACCCTAACCCTAACAGCCCCTAACACAACTAAGAAATATACAGTCAAAAAATGGGAGGTCAGGCCCCCAACCTCAGGGCTCACAAATATGTGGGGCAATAGATAATCAGAATACCAGCCCAACCATGAAGCAGTGGCCAACACTCCACCACCCCAACGACCTTGGAGAACCTCTGCTGGGTTAGCTGGATTGGACCTCTGTGCCACCACCAGATTTGGGGCAAGCCACTTTCTGGCCTGCAGAGTGATGAGTCATCACATATACATTTCTTCTTGGATCACACTTTATTGGAGTACAGCTCAGTTTAGGTAGAATGGTGGAAAAAAGACTCCATGCCTGAAATGCAGCCTGCTTTTCTAGGGAAACTGAGAGGTGTATAGCTGTATGATTGGTGCCAAACGTAATGCCTCATTAGGATATAGCTGGTGATATGTCCAAAGTAATGCCTCATTAGCATATAGCTGGTGATAGGTGGTAAGGAGTGCCAAATTAGCAAAATCAATGATCACATCAGATAGGTCACTACTCAGTGCCTAATTAGCCTCTTGGGAACATTATGCAATGTTCCAGCAGGTTTCACAAAGGTCAACCATACTCTACATCTCCCCCTTTTTGTTTTTCTAAAGGCACAGACAGGATGTATTCCGTAAAGGTGTTCACCTCATGATGTGCTCATCACTCAAAGGCTGTTTCCTGCTGCCTGAATCCCCAAGACACCTTCCAGCATGCAAGGCAAGTGAAGGCAGCATGTCGCAAAGGCCGTCTAAGATGAGAATGATTCCCTATAGAGGTGCAATGGCAGCTAAAGCCTCACTGTGCAAGTGCAATCATTATAAGTCACTAAGGGCAGAGAGCAAGGCTGTGGGGAAGTGCTCTGCATCAACAGCCAAGAGTGCCTGAGTGAGTAGGACCTTTTCACAACACACTGATGCAAATACAGCAAACCAGTCAGAGGCAAAAAACAACCCCAAATAAACAGCAGACTGCAAAGATTCCCACTCCCACCCACTCCTAGAAAAGGAAAGGACAGAAGTGAGCCAAGAAGTAAAGTTTCCAAGTGTAACAGGCTCCAAAATTGCAGCATTCAAATGTGTGATCTGGAACTTTTGCTTAAGGATCATCTCTTCAGCCTTCATAGACCAATTGCCACTTAAAAATTCTACAATTCTTTGACTTTCATTCCAAGCATCTGAAGCAACAAGAGGGGTAACACAAACATGCCCTAATTTCTGTACACAGCCCACTTGTATAGCCCATATACATCTTCAATAACTTCTTCTAGTAAATTTACTCTTTTGTTGATGGCAAGGATACCACTCAGCAAATGGGAATTAAACTGTGCTTGCTCCTGTAAAATTTGCAAAGTTTGAGCCACAATATCATTAATTTCCTGGGGAGACTTGACTTGACTGGCCAAGGATACACCTGCAGTAAATGCTGAAGTTGCTGAAATGGCAATGGCAGCCACAATAGCGGCCATAACACCGAAGTCCCTCTTATGGTGTAACAGACTCATCACAGCAAACTGCCCTGGGTCAGCTTCCACAGGCATGATGACAAAGTTAGGCATTCTAACAACTACTGCTGTAGTCACCACCGATCCATTCCAACACTCTGCCAACCAACAACTATGTAAAACAGTTCAGTTTTTACTAGATATAGTCAAGAGAAACATAAAAGGTGACTTCAAATACACCAAAGCTGCTAACCTTGTGTAAATGCTAACCTCGTTGTTATAAGATGTTAATTTCAATTTCATCCTTGTTACATTACCTGACATCACAACACCTGACACATTATAAACCTTACCCAAGGATCCTTGCAAGTTCAGAAGAGCAGAAACATCTGCACTGGCCCTTGCCTCATTAATCAATACCCAGGAAAAGAATGGCCTTCCTTCAGTAAACCAAGTTGTTTTGTCAGATTTCTCAACATTTCCCATATAGGGTTTCAAGCCAGGAGAGAATTCAAATCCCAGACTAAGCTGTTTATTTCCCCAAGTTTTATCTTGGCAGGAAGTGAAGATAGGACAACTACTTATAAATGGTTGACAATAGAGAGCAACTGTAGGTCTTGTGGTATTTTGTCTATCCTTATTATTGTTATATAATGTAACTATCCTTTCATAAGTCAGGATCATGGAGGTAACATTCATCTAGTAATTTCCATTAACTTCTGATCCTGTGCCAGAGGCGGAACCAGTAGCTATCTGTCCCAAAGCCTCAGTCAACATATGCACGGGAGCTAGATTGTCCTTTAGGGGGTTTACCCAATAAGTCAAGTTTTTTTCTGGCTAAAAAAAGTTATCATTCTCTTTAAGACTAAAGCAAAGTGACTGATTCAAGTTAATATTACTAGCATTATATTCTGCCCAATCCATGGAAAGGGGCTGGGCACAAGGGACATCTAATTTACACAAGGTGGAAAATATCATAGGGAGAACTCTGGACTGAGCATGGACTCACATAGGTAATGACCAGGTCTGACTAGTCCCCCAGAGTATAATCTTTTATACCTGAATCAGGGGGAAACAGTCAGGAGTGTCCATATCAGCATCATCCTTAGAGTCATCCTCAACGCATCTCATCAGTCTTGATGGTACCCAGACTGTCGGTTGATTCTGTGGAGAAACACATAAAGATCCCCTAGATTGAATGATAATGTGATCTTGGCCTCACCATTGATTAGAAAGTACATCCTTTCACAATAATTTACCTTGATTGTTGGGTTCTGACATCATATGGTGATTGGCAATGATTTTATTTTTATCATTTAAATTTAGAAAAATTTTTTTTATCTCTCCAACTCCAAAATATTCTTTAATTTTATTTTATGTGTGTGAGTGTTTTATCTGCATGTGTATTTGTACACCACAAGCATGCCTAGTTCTGGCAGCAGCAGAAGAGGGTACAGGATTGCTTAGTGAGTTACAGATAATTGCAAAGCTGCTACGTGGGTTCTGGGATTTGAACCTTGGTCCTCTGAAAGAGCAGCCAGTGCCTTCAGACCATCGCTGTGGATTTGTACTTAGCTTTATGAATGACAGAGGAAGAATACAGTTGAGTGTTAACAGTCGCTGACTTCCAGTAAGTAACACTGGCAGAGAGAAGTGCATTCCATGTAGTTGAAAGAAGTGGAGAGGTTATAGGTAATTTTTAGTATTTTTTTAAAATTGTTACTAAACAAATATCTTAAGACACTATTACTAGACCAGTGAGAAATAAAGAAATTTTGAGCCAATACTTCCCTCTTCTGGAAATACTATGTCATGCACCCGCTTGGTTTGAACTCCTTCCAGAATTTCAGAGAAGGCAGCTGGCTCAGAACCTTCTGGAAACTAGGGAAGGAGCCCAGATGTCACCTAGTTCTGCAGTCTCCACAACTGGTCTACATGGCAGACTTTCTCGGGTTCCATCCACAGAGAATTGAATGTAGTTTGGATTTAAGTATCTGTCTGAAGCCCTGATAAGTTGCCACTGAAGACTTTTAGCAGAATCATGAGTTTTTAAACTTCCATTTAGGCTGAGATTTTTAAAAACGGCCAAGTATTTTTGGGCGTTTCTACCTGCAGCCCTCTCTGTCTTCTGGGTGTCTGTGTGCCTGTGTGTGCACCTTAGGAAGAGCAGCTACTGCTTCTTAGCTGCTGAGTCTTCTCTCAGGCCTGAGGTTGAGATTTGTCAGTGTTCAGGTTATAGTTCTGGTTAGAGAGGGCCATCACATTTTGAGATGCACTTATGCACCAGGTGAGGTAAGTTCATTTTTATGATCATGGATGGTATTATCAAAGAGTTTTGTAAAAGATGACCCAAAATGTAAGTTTATTTCAAAGAGGCTTTCAAAGTGGAATGCATTAATGAAAAACTAAAATCCAGTTTTCTGTGTCTAAACCAACAAGGCTTTCTTAAAAATAGGCTGCCTTTGTAATATTTGCAAAAATTAATAGGCTTTTATGTTTAATTAAGATAATTGCTTATGCCTGGCTGTGGTGGCACATGCCTTTAATCCAAGCATTCTGGAGGCAGAGGCCAATCTTTGAATTTGAGACCAGCCTAGTCTTCACAGTGGGTTCCAGGACAGCCAGGGCTACACAGAGAAACCCTGTCTCAAAAAGCAAAAACAAAAGATAATTGCTTACATTTTCAAAAGGTTTTTGACTACCAAGGAAAGTGTACATTAACAAAGTCAAGGTTCATTGAAGGGTCTGTTTATGTGCAAATCTTTTAAATGACTACTTATAAACAGCTGCTATTTTAAGGTAGGCTCTAGTGCAGTTACTGCTTGTAATCAATGGCAAAAGCTGTGTAGATGCATGAGCCCATGGTGGTTTGAGTAAGAATGTCTTTTACAGGCTCAGGGGTTTGGACACTGGATCCCTAGTTGTTTGGGGGAGGTTTAGGAAGTGCAGCCTTGTTGGAAAAAGTAGTCACTTGGGGTAAGCTTGAGAGTATATAGCCTAATATAAGCTCTAATTCCAGTAAAAGATGTGACTTTTCAACTTCCTTCTCTTATTACCCCATGCCTGCTGCTGGCTGCCATGCCTACCCATCACAATGGATTCTTTCTGTTACTTTGGAACCATAAACCCAAATGAATTCGTATAAGTTGCCATGACCATTTATTTTATCCCAGAAATAGAGTAGTAACTGATACAGTGTCTAAACTTTATTTAGATAGTATGCAGGTGTTTTCAGAGGTCAGACATACAAGTTTAATATAAATGAATTTACTAACACCTGTGCTGCATTATACAATGTGCAGTGTGTCTGAACATCTAACACACAAAATGGCCAGAGAAATCTTTGGTATTACTGCTATACCACTCAGAAGAAAACCCTGCCATTTGGGCAGTCCCGCTATTTAAAGCTAGCCCCAAATCTACTTAAGTTAATTAGAAAATCATTTTGTTGCTTCTTGCACATCAGGACTGATGTCTACTTTGTAGTCTGTAGCTCTGCTCCCTAAATTTGTAAGAAGTGTGGAATTTAGACTTTGCTGCTACTGTATGCGTCATCCTACCTGGTTTTCTAGGGGTGTAAGTCCCCTACTCATTCCAGCTTGGCAGAGCCCTGTTCCCAAGTCTATTCCTTTGAAAGATACAGAGCATAAAAGGAAGCCTTTTGGGTCTTTTCTTTGGAGGTCAGCTTTGGTTTTCCTGTGTGCCTTGCTAACTTTGCAAGAGGAGAGGAAAAAAAAAAAAATCTGATTTGAAGTTCCTAGAAAAAATGCACATCCACGTGAAAAAGTCTATAAGGCTGATTATATTTGCTGACTGGGTACAGTTGAAGAGTAGCAGATTTAGAGTGAACTGGTCTGGGGCTGTCCTGGCCATTCTTTGTGCCTGCTGTGTCTGTTCCAACATCCTATGACTATCAGGAGAATCCTCAAAGTAATCGACTAGATCATTAGCTTCTACAAACTCAGTCAAGAATGCCATCAGATAGCACCCAAAAGCTGTCACAGAGATCTCACCCATTTTGCTATACACCTGCCTGCCTTGATTGTTTCCCTCAACATTGCAAAATATCCTGACGTGTGGCTTTCTTTTTCTGTAACTATAAGAATTTCACAAAATTCCTTCCACATTGGACTATGTTGTTTGTGGCAACCTGAATACATGTTCCCAAGCCAAGGTGGTTCACTGAAAAACAAATTCTCTCTCATTCCCTTTGAGGTGAGAGCTGCTGTTCTATCAAAAGTGAGAGTCTGATACAGCCCAAGCAGGAAAGGCAAGAGCCCCTCTCTCAAGGATTTTCTCTCCCACTCCCTCTCAGAGCACAGTTACAGTTTAACACCTCAGTGAGATTAGAAGGTCCTGATGCCACACCTGGGCCTCGACAAACAAAGGGAACAATGAAAAACCTGATCTGGCTCACGCTCAGAAGCATGCATCTGTGTACTTCTCCAAAATTCTTTGCAGAAAGGGGAAGGCATATAGAAATGAAGGCATTGGCCTCTAAGTTTTTAACCATGTTACTGTAACAGAAAGGAGAACAGGGTGGAGAGTGGAATCAAAATTAGCATACAAAGAAACCAGACCAGAAATCCCTGCCAAGGAAGGTTAACATGTAACAACATATTCAGAAAAAGTACACACAAAATAAGTGACTTACAAAGGTTCCGATATGCTCAGCGTGGTTGCCATTGAATGTCCTCTTCTCTCTCTCTCTGTTTAAATCTCATTTTATACATATGAATGTTTTGCCTGCATGGATACACCACATGTATACCTGATACCTTCAGAGGTCAGAAGTGGGGGTCAGATCCCCTGAAAATGGAATAATGGATGTTTCTGAGCCATCATGGAGGTGCTGAGAAGCAAATCCAGGTCTCAGAAGAGCAGCCAATGATCTGAACTATTGACCCAGCTCAACAGTCCACCATTCAATACCTTACCATTTCTCCTAGCCCACCTCTTTTCTCTGGAAGTTTCTTCATTGTTACTAAACTGTGAATCTAACCACATTCCATGGATCTCTGTCCAGCTTCTAGTCCTGTGGATGCTCTCTGGGCCCTGATATTCACCAAAACAGTTGACAAGCAGCCAGCCAGGAGCTATGTCTCTAATTTTAGGATATGGGAGAGGAAGCCACAATGCTTTCTCCTCTTTTCTCAATGATTGCACCTGCCTCTCAGCAATCAATTATTCTGCTTTTTATTTCTCTGGAATACACCGAGTTGGCAGGCTCTTGGCATAAGGAAAATGGTGGCCCAGGATTCAGAGAGCTATGGCCTCTGAGGACATACCAAGGCCTGTGTGTGTGTGTGTAACTGTGGGACATGGCACAGCATAGTAGTGGTAGGGATTATGGATGGGGAAAAAGTGCTTGTGTGGTGGCAGCCATGTCAGTGGCTAGCATGTGCTGATATGTGGTCCAGGACACACTTACACACTGGCTCCTCTAACCACCCATACATTTCTGAGCTGCCATACCTCCCTTGGGTATTCCTGTTCTCTTCCTTCTGAGGATTCCATATGAACTCCACTCCATGCTGACCTACCACCATCTTGTGCTGCCATGAATTTTGACTTCTGATTCATTATCTCTTCTCTGCTCACTCAACCTTCCTGTCCTTTTACTGTACACTGCCTTGTGCTTGAGGGTATGGGTTTAGCCTCCTAGGCACAATGGCATTCCCTTAAGCAGAAAAGGCTAGAGGAAAAGAAAATTCTGCTCATTAGCATTCTTGCATGGATGGCAACCTGGAGTCAGTTGTGCAGCAAGCCTTTTTTTATGTCACCCCATTAATATGGATAATTATTATGTAAATAAAAGTAGTAATAAATCTTATACTTGAATAAGAGACTATTAATTATCCTAATTACAAATGATCTTTTGGGAAAACTTGAAAATATGGGATCTGTTTTTTAAAAATACTGCCCCAGAACCACAGAAGAGCTTCTTATATGCCACTATTCCCGCATTGTGCATATTCTCTTAGGTTCTCCAAGCAGACCTGCTTCTATAGTGCCCTTTCTAGCAGTCTTCTGGACTCTGGGAAGGCTCTATAGTGTGGGAAATGCAGCCTCAGGTGTATTTGTCCAGTGAGACCCACAGAGAGATTGCAAAATGTCTAGATTGTTTAGAGATTGCAGACAGGGTCCAGGTTCCTGTTAGTACCACCAAGGCTGGTGGGTGTACTTACTCCCAGGCTGGTCTGTGTTTGAGGGGAAGTTTTACCTTCTAAAACCCCTAGATGGCGCTCCTTGTTAATTCTGAGTCTTATTTTCTTTTTCTTCTTTTTTTTCTCTCTGGGAGCTTTGGCACCCAGCCTCTTCCCCAGGCCCCAGTTATCTGCCATTGTCCAATGGAAAGTCAGAGTTGCCAGACTGAGGGCGTGACGTCAGAGATGAGTTTTGCTGGAATAACCCTTCCCTCTGGGGGCATTTCTGAATGATTTATAGTGGTGGGACTGTCATGGGTGACTTGTTTATGTGGGTGGCATGTGACTTTCCATCTTCCTGGCATGTTAGTATAATTCTGTGTACACAAAGGATCTTCATGGGAGGTGGTTGACATTTACACTGAATAACCTTTGAAAACTTGGAAGAGGAGGTATAGTGAGGTGTCAGGAGTTTGAAAACAGCCTGTATCCTAACTATTTTCTCTCTAGTGCAGACTTTCTTTACATGAAGACAATTCCAGGAAGCATCTCATCAATGAGTGTCCAGATGTTGCCGTTATCTGCCCTCCATTCCATTTATCATGCCAGCAGGACACATCCCTTGTCTGGGTCATCAAGAACTTTCTTATCAAGCAGGTGTTCAGGAGACACCATAGTTAACTGAAATCCCACTGATTTTAATGTTTTTTTCCTAGGTTTATGAGGATAATTCATGAAACCACATATCTTTAAGCTGAAATATTTAACATGATGATACTTATATTCCATATAAAATGATGAACATTGTCAAATGTACTAGATTAGCATTCTGCCACCCCACAAAGCTCCTATTTACCCTTTCTCATTCTACATAAAAAAAAAAAATGGGTGCGCATGTGTTGCTTGTGTGTAAGAGTACATGTGTCCCAGTGCCCACATGGAGGAGGTCAAAAGGCAACCGTTATCCATCCATCAGGTGGTTTCTAAGGGCCAAACGCAAGTCATCAGGCCTAGCCACAAGTGCCCTTATCAGCTGAGCAGCTGTGTGCCTTCTCTCCTCCTTTGTGGTAAGAACTCTGAAGATCTGGCTCCTCAATAAGTTCCAGGTGGATAAACCTGTGATTGATAGCTCATCACACCATCTGTAGGTCCCCAGAGTTTAGGGAATGAGAATTTTAATAGTAGGCAAAAGGGATAATTTAGGAACATAGGGAAACTTTCTGTGATAGTGCTGAAAACTTGCCCAGGGCTTACTCAGCTAGCAAACTCGGCATCAAGAATGTGAAGACCTTTGGGGAGGCCAGACAGTGGAAGATGGTTAGCAAGGAAAAATGGGGGATATTCTAGAAGTCTCCCTACCAGCTAATCCTGAGGGCCGCAGACCTCCAACTTGGATGGGACATTCCTGACCTGACCTGGGAGAGGAATCTGGGAGCTGGATATCTGTGGAAGATCTAGTCACTGTAATTTGCTCCTGTTTCTGATCAACATAAGCATATTTTATTTGCTCTGAGAAATAGTTTCAGGTTGAAGAAGACACAGTAGCTAAAATTCAAGTCTTCAAAGGTGCAAAATCTAACTGTCTGATGGTGAAAACACCCCAGGTTGGTTACAGGTCTTGGTGCAATTTATTGGTGTTATTGGTAGCATTGGGTGGCTTTATCCATTTCCACTATCAGGCAGGCTGCTGCAGGTAATGTAGGTCATCTGGGGAACATGGGTCCAGAGCAGGCTGGGCTTCAGGTTCTGCTGGGTTTTGTTAAAGATAGGAAAGAAAAGCTTGAAAGGAGAACAGGGGCCCTCTAATTGGTGTGACTCTCTGGGTTCTTCTGCTAGTTACCATCATGCAGTATGAAGGAAGGTTGATTGATGTATAGGTGTCTTTTTTTTTTCTTTATTTTGTATTTATCAAAAAAAAAAACAGTAAAAAGAATTTAAAATGCAGAAGAGTTAACAATAACTATACAGAGGACAAGAATCATAAGCATGGCTTATCAAGGGTAGAAATACAAGTAAGATTGCTACACATATATTTTCTTTGTGTTCCGCTTTCCCTATATATCCTTATTCAAGGTCTCTTCCACCTCCCAACACATCTGGTCATTTTTCTTCTCTGCAACTGCCCATCCCCTCCCTGGGCAGGGAGCAGACAGTCCTATGGTCCCACTGACCCAATAATGCTTAGATCAGTCTCCACTTCTGGCCAAATCCAATTCTTTCCCCCCTCCCTCAAGAGTGAGTCAGGTGTTCCTATAGTTGGACTGGGGTTTGAAGGGTCAGTC
>PVIH01031846.1:0-10330 GCA_004025045.1 Sigmodon hispidus | reverse complement strand
GAAAAAAAAATTCAGAGGGAAAGATGAACACAAAGAAAATATAGGTGTAGCAATCTTATTTGTATTTCTACCCTTGATAAGCCATGCTTATCATTCTTATCCTCTGTATAGTTCTGTATAGTTATTGTTAACTCTTCCACATTTTAAATTCTTTTTACTGTGTTTTTTTTTTTGATAAATACAAAATAAAGAAGGAAAAAAAATGCTTACTGGCCAGCAGTTCAAAAAGAAAAAAAAAAAAAAGATATTCTTTGGAAGCAGGGTCTTCCAACCCATGGTTTTTATCTCTGACCATTCTTTCCTTGAGCCTTGGTGAGAGGGGTTGTTATTCAGTGCTGAATACCCCCAAGTTTCTTATACCCTAGACTGCTGAGCCTCTCTATAACTGCCATCTACTGTATAAGACAGCTTCTTCGACAAGGACTGAGGTATGCAGCAAAAGCTGCCGTGCACTAAGGGGCTTACAAATAAGTAATGGGATTGGAGTCTATTTTCTCTGTTTTCTAACCTGTCCCTATTTGCCATTTTTAATCTAAACAACAAATATATAAACATATAGCATCTGGGTATAGCTGTGTATGTCTGTAGTCCTGGTCTGTTAATATTCAAGGGTTAGAGATGAGCCTGGGCAACATAATGAGATACCTCCCATTCCTGGAAAGAAAAGATAAACGCACCGGTTTGGATTCTGGAAGCAGGTTCTCTGTGTTCAAATCCTCAATCTAATGTTTGCCAACCTTAGATTGATTTCTCTGGGGTTCACTTTCTTCATAGTGGAAGAATAATAGCAAAACCTACCTCAGAGGGTTAGTGTCAGAACTGAGAGTAAAGAATTTAGTTACAGCATCAATACACAAATTATATATATATACACATACATATTATTTATATATATGTATGCACACATATATACACATACATAATTATATATATGTATATATATATGATTTCAGAAGCATAAGTCTACATTATGGAAATGTATATGGTAGATCACATTTTTAGATTGGATGAACTATGAATTAATTATGGAGCAATAAAATAGAATTTGGGTTGGGGAGATGGCTCACTTGGTAGAGTGCTTAGTATGCAAGCATGAAGATGTCCCATGCCCCTTGACTAAGTAATACCCTAAAAAGCAAGGTATGATGGTATGGTTTGTACCCATAATCTCATCACTGAGGACGCAAAGACAGAAGGATCCCTGGGACTTGCTGGTCATCCAGTATAGCCAATCAATGATCTCCAGGGTCAACGAGACACCCTATCTCAAAAATAAGGAGAACAATATGAATGTTGGTATATGGACTCCTTGTACCCATAAACACCCCCTACACATACACACCCATACACAGATCTGAAATTTCAGAGTAAGAAGCTTGAAAACTCACTATATATGGTTATATTAATAATGAGCATCATTCAGTGCCTACTATAGGTTAGTTACTGATTTATAACCACTCATATCATTGCTGAATATGGATATGTAGTAGCTATTTCAACTTGATTTGCAGGCCAGAAAATGTGTCTCTGAGAGTCTAGATAACTTGCTTATGGAATATAACTAGAGTTTAAACTGTGGGTCTGGTGTCATGGCCTGTTTTAGATGGGCACAGCAGAGCTTTACAGCTTTCAGGCTGGTGGCTTTACACACTTCTTTAGTCATTGGCCTGTTCGAGATAGGGATACACACATTCTCCCCTTGATTTATTTATTTTTATTTTATAGATAAGTAGATAAGTTCTATATATTTTGTCTGCATGCACGTATGCATACTACATGCATGCCTGGTACCTGCAGAGACAAGAAAATGGCCCCAGATACTTTGGGACTGAAGTTAAAGACGGTTTTAAGTCCCCGTGTGGATGCTGGGACCCAATCTAGATCATCTGCAAGAACAGCAAGTGCTTTTAACCTCTGAGCATCTCTCTAGCCTCAGGATAGACTCTTGTCTTAGTTACTTTTTTATTTCTGTGATCTGATACAATGACCAAGGCAGCTTATAGAAGAAAGATTGGGGAGCAGTTCTAGTTCAGAGGATGGATCCATGACCTTCATGGTGGGGAGCATAAGAACTTACATCTGGAAATGTAAGCGAGAGGCAGGGAGAGAGAGAGAGAATGACAGAGCTAATTGGAAATGACATGGGTTTTAAAACCTGAAGGCCCTCTCCCAGTAAAACACCTCCACTCACAAGGCCCCACCTCCTAATGCTTTCCAAGCAGTTCACCAACTAAGGACCAAATATTCAAATATAAGAGCCTATGTGGCCATTCTCATTCAAAACACAGCTCTCTTTGAAAAACATGTATTTACTTTCTGAAGGGAAATATACTGAGTACACAGTGTCTCTCTTCTACAGAGCCTCATTCTAGTTCAAGAATTCAACTATCTTAAGTCTTTTAACTAAAATCAATGTCATTGTCTATTCCAAGATATACTTGAGAGCACACACACACACATCCAAAGCAGACAGCTAACAAATGTGGGCACTCTAGTGTTTGTTACAAAGAGATTAACATATTGCATAGATACAGTAAAGACTCAGTGGAAAAGGAAGTCATTATTTTAAGTGTAGAATACTGAGTTGATAGCAGTACGTTGATGGTCAAATCTGAGCACAGAAAGACAACAGGCATTAACCAAGTTTGGGATTATTTTTAGAGGGGCCACAAAACAACTCCATTTTGCCTGTTTCTCAGAACATTTGCTTTTGCCAAGTCCCCAGGGTCTTCTTCCCCTCTTTCCCTAGCAGGGAAGGTTTAATTGCAGTGGCATGTGTTTAAGATCCAGCTTTTGGATTGTTTCATTTTTCTTTTTTGCTGTGTTGAGATTCAATCCAGTGCTTCACATACATTAGGCAAACGCTGAGCTCCGAGCTATACATCACTGACTCCAAATTTGCCTTAAGTATTAGTAGGAAAAGTTTACTGCTTTAGCTTATGTATATTTTTGGACTGGAATACCTGGAATTCATTTGATCTTATCAATTTATTTATTTATTTAAATATTTATTTTTATTTTATGTGAATTGGTTTTTTGCCTGCATGTATAACTGTGTAAGGGTGTCAGATCTTGGAACTACAGACAATTGTTAGCTGTCATATGGATGCTGGGAATCGAACTCAGGTCCTCTGGAAGAACAGTCAGTGCTCTTAACTGCTGAGCCATCGCTCCAGCCCCATTTTATTTATTTTTGTGTGTTCTGTAGAATTATTTCTCTACAGCAGTATCAGTCAGTGAGGACCAAGGCTTGGGCGGAGGCTCCTCTTTTTGTTCAGAGGCAGCACATGTGTCCAAGGTCTGACTAATCAGGAGTAGACAGACATTATGGAAGGTACTGAAGACATCAGGGAAGGTGTTGGGGATGGTTCTCTTTTCTTTGTTGGAATACCCGCAGAGAATGGACACAAAGAAGAGAAAAAGAACCTGAGCCCTCATAATGCCGTCTGGACTCCTGGGTCAAGTCAGCCCTCAGACTCTTCCTGGGGTTTCCCCTCCCGTCTCATTCCCTTCTTTTCCTTTTTCCTCCCTTCTCTGACCCTGTTCCCTGCGCTTCCCACGAGCCCTTCTTCTCTATGCTGGAACATTGGCTGGCTTGACCCTGTGTGCTGGCAAACCGGAACTGCTGTTGAGTATGAGTGCAATGTGCCTGTCGTATCCACAGGACATTTGGCAGCGGTTTTCCCCAACCTATGGCTCTTAGCTCGGTTCCTTCTCTCCCTTTCCTAACCTCCCACATCCTTCTCTCACATTTCATCTTTTAAAAAAATGTCCTCAGGTCTCACTATGTAGCACAGGCTTGAACCTGTGATCTTTCTGCCTCAGCCTCTGAGCCGCTTAGATCACAGAGGTGTACCACCATTCTTCTTATTTAAAAAGATCTTATTTGTATTTATATGTATGCTTGTGTCTGTGTGAGTGCATGCATGTGAGTGGATGCCGGGGGAGGACAAGAGAGGGCGATTGGGATTCTTAGATCTGGAATTACAGGTGGTCGTGAGCCACTTGATACAGATGCTAGGAACCGGAGTCAGGACATCTGTAAGCGCAGCAAGCCATGTCCCGGGCCCCATTTAAAAATATTTTTTTAAAGGATTATTTAATTTTTAATTATGTGTGTGCAAATGAGGATGTAGGTGCTCATGGAATATAGAAGAGCCTCCGGATTCCCTGGAGCAGGACTTACGGGCAGTTCCAAATGTCCCTAAGTGGGTGCTGGTACCTTGCTAGAGCAGCATGTGCTCCAGCATCTCTCTAGACCTTCCCTGGTCATTTTTAATGAGACCAAACCCTTTGGCTGTGACGAACCGAGTTTCTGTCACTCCCAGCTGGAAGGTCTGTCACTAGTGTTATTTATATCTAACAGTTGGATTATGGACCTTTTATTAGCTACAGTAACTTGTGTTACTGTTTCTTAAAATTTATTTTTCTTTTACAAATATTCTTATTTATTAAATTTCTTAAAATTATGGTGGGTCTTTGTGAGATTTTTGGAGAACTTCCAGAGACCTTCATAAATCTTTAATTATTCATTAACATTATACCATCTAATATTTTCCTAAGTGTACCTGTGGGTGAACATGTCCTTTGCAACACATCAAGGGCAAATAAAGCTGTGTTGGAATTTGAATGCTGGGAGTCATGTACCAGCGACTTGAGGTATAGGACTCTAAAAATGATTGTTTTAGCAAAAATTTCCATTGCTATGTGATGGGAACATTATGGTCATTAAAAAAATGGATAACTCTTTAATGCAAAATCCCGGGGCCTAGGACCAGCTGTATCTCAGAATCATGCCGGTTTGTCCATTTGCAATGCACTCTCTTTCCCTGACATCTCAAGTCAGGTTTTTCTTTCAAAAGATTTTGTGGGTGATATTCATGCTCCTGCTCAAATTTATGGTCCACATATATTTAGTAGCCATCATGGCAAAATGAAAACACCAGAAATGGTGTTTTTCCTTCTTTTAGAATTAAAACAAAACTGATCTTCCCCTAAGGTCCATGACCTTTATTGTTTAGACCTTTATCATTTAGATTCCTTGGATACTCACTGATAGAGGAAAGCTGAGTCTCACCTTATGCTGGTATTTGTGAAGATTTATGAAATGTCAATTTGAAAGAATGATCATTTACATTTAAAATATTTTCCACTTCAAAGTTTATATGCTTCATCTGAATATTCACTTCATTAAATACATTGTGCAACTGAATACATACATTTTTACAGTCTCTGTAGGAAGCCAAGGAAAGAGCTAAGTTAGAATATTTTGTTCAGTTAGAAGTTGGCTGTTTAGTGGTAGCTGGTAATGGGTCGGTTATGTTGCTGTCTTCAGGGTTCCCTTCTCTGCAACATGATGCTAGAACTTACAATTGTTTGATATATTCTCAAGGTTTTAGAAGCCTGGTTCCAGTGTGACAGTATAGGAGGTGATAGGTAGCAGAAGGTAACTAGGTCGTCTGGAGCATCTGTCTCACCTGTCTGAAGGAGGGAGTTCTTCCCTGCCACAGTGAATTGTTATGCAAGGAGCAAGACTACCTCTTCCCCCTGCTCTGGCTTCCTGTCACACTGTGTGCTCTCTTTCCCTGCTCTGGCTTCCTGTCACACTGTGTGCTCTCTTCCCTCTGCTCTGGCTTCCTGTCACACTGTGTGTTCTCTTTGCCTCTCACATGTGTTTCCATTCTTTCTACACATGTGATGATGGCTAAGGGGCCATCATCAGAGGCTGAGCTGACAGGGATACAGTCTTGGAATTTTCAGTCAAACTTGGCTAAGCTGTGAACTTTTACAGTATGAGAGGCAGTTACCTTCTAGCTTCATTTCTTCCAGTAAACCTTGTAGTGCTTCCATATGGTGGGGCACATTATTCCCACCCCAATTTCAGATCTAGAAGACCTAGAAGACAAGTCAACCTGAATTCTAGCCTTCCTTCAAATACTCTTGCCATCAATAATCTCGAATAAGGAATTTAATCTGGCATTTACTGGGTAGTACTGGCAAATGGTGATCTACCCAGGCATGTTATGTGGTACGAAAGTCAAACCTTTGACTTTCTCTAGCTCTATAAATGATTCTGTGAGCTATTAATATCATTTGAAACATCTATTTCGCCAGTCCCTAGGTGGAACCAGATAGCCTTTGATATGAAGGGCAGTGGATGCCAGAGGCCCCACTCCAGGTGCTGCTTAAGCCTCCTCTAATCAGGTCTAAGTTGAACTGCTGTGGACCAATTGGTGTCTGCCCAGGTGGAGAGGGTTTTACTGACCTGTCTTAAGATTTCAAAGGAACAGGAGGAAAACCTCACAACACGCTGAAATTGTTTCATGAATCTTGGTATGGTGTCTGATAAATCCTTGTATGTGCCCCAAATTTAAAAATATTGGCTGTTCTGAAGACAAAAAAAAAAAAGAAACATCTATTTCCTGCTTAAACTAACTAATGAAGATTTTTTTTTTTTTTTTTTTTTTTTTTTTAGTAAAGACATATAATCTCTCAATGTATACACATTTCCAGAAGCATTTTTTTTTTTTGCTTTGTTTTGTTTTTGAGGCAGGGTTTCTCTGAATAATAATCTTGGCTATCTTGGAACTCACTTTGTAGACCAGGATGGCCTCAAACTCACAGAGATCTGCTTGCCTCTGCCTCCTAAGTGTTGGGACTAAAGGCACGAACTATCATTGCTCAGCTCCAAAAGCTTTTTTAAAAAGATATTTTGAATGCTTTCTGAGGAAATAAGATAGGGATGTTTAGGATTATATGTGATATATATATATATGATATATATATGTGATCTATATATCACATACTGGGTTTTTCTCCCAGCAATGAAAGAGACAAATATTAAAGGGGTTCTTTGAAAAGCGCTTGCCCAGAATGTGCAAGGGTTGGGATCTTCTTCTCAGCACCAAAAAGAAGAAAAAGAAGAAGAGCAAGAGGAAGAGGAGGAGGAGGAGGAGGAGGAGCAGGAGGAAGAAGAAGAAGGAAGAGGAAGAGGAGGGGAAGTAGGAAGATTAAAAAGGCATTTTCCCGAGTGTAGTGGTTTGAGTGGGAACTGTCCCCATCCACCTAAGCATTTGAACACTTGGTCTGTAGTTGGTGGCATTGTGTGGAGAGACTATGGGGGAAGTTTTGCCTTGGAGGAAGTATGTCCCTGGAGAGTGGGCTCTGAGGGTTTACAACCCTCCCTATTCCCAGGTTGCTCTGTCTGCTTTGTGCTTGCAGTTGAGGGGATGTGATTTCTCAGCTTCCTGCTCCAGGGGCCATGCTGCCTGCTGCCAGGTCCCCTACCACAATGGACTCTTACCCTTCTATAACAGTAGGCCAAAATAAACTCCTACAGTGACAGAAAAAGTAACTGCTGTTTGGAGGATAGATGACAGAATGATGAATCCAAAAAAAAAAAAATCTCATATTTCCTATGGGACTAGAAGGTGCTGTAAGCAGTTGTTTGCTTTTGTTTCTGAGATAGGGTCTTTCTATGCACTTCTGGCTGTTCCAGAACTCATTATGTAAAGCATATTAGCCTAGAAATCATAGAGATGCCTGCCTCTGCCTCCTGTTGGAGTGAAAATTATGTGCCACTATGCCCAGGTCTAAAGACTTTTTGATGGGGCTGGAGAGACAGCTCTATGGTTAGGAAGGCTGGTTACTCTTCCAGAGGGCTTGAGTTCAATCCCCAGAGCTCATTACTGATGTAACTCGAGTTCCAGGGGAATCCAATGCATAGACATGGTGCACAGATATACATTCATGCAAAATACCCCTATACATAAAAAATAAGAATTGGACAAACAAACTATTCTGGCTGGTTTTGTGTGTCAACTTGACACAAGGTAGAGTCATCAGAAGAAGGAGCCTCGGCTGAGGAAAGGCCTCCAGGAGATCCAGCTGTAAGGCTTTTTCTCTTTTAGTGATCAATGGGGAAGAGCCCAGCCCATGGTGGGTGGTGTCATCCCTGGGCTGGTTGGTCCTGGATTCTGTAAAAAGGTGGGCTGAGCAAGCCAGTAAGCAGTGGTCCTCCATGGCCTCAGCATCAGCTCCTGCCTTTGGGTTCCTACTCCGTTTAAGTTCCTGTCCTGACTTCCTTCAGTGATGAATAGCAATGCTGAAGTATAAGACAAATAAACCCTCTCATCTCCAATGTGCTTTTTGGCCATGGTGTTCTACCACAATGATAGTAATCCTACCTAAGGCACAGATTTTTTTTTATGTAAAAGGCTTTAATATAATTTATTTTTGTTGTTTTCCTTTTTTGACAAGGTCTCACACTGTAGCCCTGGCATTTTCTGTGTAGCCTAGGCTATCTTGAACACATTGCCATCTTACTACCTCAGTCCTTTGAAAGCCTGAGAGAGTATGCCATCATGTCTGATTTATAATAGCACAGTTTTATTTTTTTTGTATACAACTTTTTTCAACTCTTAGCAACATAAACAAAATTTATTCACAGAAATAACAGCTGTTTGTAAAGACATGGTAAGATGATTTTCATAACAATAACATATTTAGAAAATTGTAAAATATTTCTGTAGAAAACTTGGAACTTAGTACCATCCGATAGAGAACTCATTGAATGAACTCTAGTATACCTGTGAATGGGCTCTGGAAGCTAGCAAACACATTAGATTTTTGTTGCTGTGGTAAGATACCCCACATTATCAACTTAAGGAAGGCAGGAGATATCGTGGCTATGATTTAAGAGTGGGATGCAGGAAGGGCAGAGCAGCCCTGCCAAAAGTCTGGGAGGCAGAAAGAGAATGGCCGCATCAGTGAGCTTTCTGCTGTTTTCTTTTTTTATTTTATTTTATTATTTTATTTAATTATTTGCCTTGGTGTTTGCCTGGAACTGGAACTACAGACAGTTGTGAGCTGCCATGTGGGTGCTGGGAATCGAACCTGGGTCCTCTGGAAGAACAGATGGTGCTCTCAACCGCTGAGCCATCTCTCCAGCCCCTCTGCTGTTTTCTTTATTCCTTCCATGTCCCCAACATGGGGCTGGAGAGATGGCTCAGAGGTTAAGAGCATTGACAATTCTTCCGGAAGTCCTGAGTTCAATTCCCAGCAGCCACATGGTGGCTGACAACCATCTATAATGAGATCTGGCGCCCTTTTCTGGTGTGCAGGAATATATGCAGACAGAACACTATATACATAATAATAATAATAATAGATTCATAACCGTACCAAAATTGCAGTTATAAAGTAGTACCAAGCCCCCAATGTCTGGGATGCTGCCGTCCTCATTCAGGGTAGGTCTTCCTTCTATTAGTTAATTCTCTCTGGAAATGCTCTTACAGACACCCCCAGAAATAAGCATTACAAGCCCCCTACATGCTTCTGAATCTAATCAAATTAGCAAGATTGATGTTACACCTTGACATCCAAACACCTCTCCTTAAACTACAACATTCCACCTTCACCCCTCCCCAAACCCTTAGCTAGTTACTAATTTAAATGATTTTAGTCTGTCTCTAAAAGTTTTATTAGTCCTAACAGTTCAAAATTGCTAAAAAGCAAAAGTTTGGAGCCCTGACACTGAAGACAAATCTTTATGTGTGAGCTGCTGTAAAATCAACAAATTCATATACTTTAGATATATAGTGGCTCAGAGCAAAAACATTGTCATTCCAAATGGGACCATAGAAGAAGGAACAGGACCATGGAAAGACTAAATTCCATAAAGTAAAACGTTAAATTTTGTGGCTTCATGTATTGGATCTACATGGTATTGGAGTACATGGTAGCATGATGTGAATCCCAAGGAACCATACAGCCCTTGTCCCCAAAGACCTTCCTCTTAGGCTATCATATCATTCGTCTGCTTCTTTCTTTGGTAGATGTTCCATGTTTCTGGCATCTCTGCACCTACCATCCTCTCACCGGCCACCCTCTCAAGCCCTGACTCTCACACCCAGACACAAATTGTCAGGACAAAGGAGTTTTATTACCCAGAGGGAAAAGCAGGAGATTGGGCTGCAAAGGCAGCAGCGGCAGCAGCATAAGCATAAGCAAGCAAGAGAAGTTTCTGCCCAGTGCATTTTTAAGGGGATGGGTGGGGAATCTGTGCTAGGGTGAGCTGGTAAGTCTTGATTAGGCATGTTAGCCAAAGAATGAATTTTGATTGTTGGACCGTGTCGCGCGCACCCTTGCCAGCAAGGAAAGCGCAACACCCAGGATCTTCTTTGAGCAGTTTATTCGGGACCTTTACAATTGTTCTCTCTTTGTTCTTCTCTCTGCTTCTCCTTCCTCTTCCCCGGAAAACCCCGCCCACTGACTAGAAACTCTCAGGGCATCCAATCCCAATAAGCCATGTGGGCACAGCTCATAGGTC
>PVIH01031845.1:0-10331 GCA_004025045.1 Sigmodon hispidus | reverse complement strand
TCTGATCACAATGGGTACCTACATCCGTGTGTATGTACTAACTCACACACATACATTTCTGATCACAATGGGTACCTACATCCGTGTGTATGTACTAACACACACACATACACTTTCTGATCACAATGGGTACCTACATCCGTGTGTATGTACTAACCCACACACATACACTTTCTGATCACAATGGGTACCTACATCCATGTGTATGTACTAACACACAGACATACACTTTCTGATCACAATGGGTACCTACATCCATGTGTATGTACTAACACACACACATACACTTTCTGATCACAATGGGTACCTGCATCCATGTGTATGTACTAACTCACACACATACATTTCTGATCACAATGGGTACCTATATCCATATGTATATACTAACACACACACACCACCCACACCCCCCCACACCACCCCTCCTCCATGGGCTGGAGAGATGGCTCAGAGGTTAAGAGCACTGACTGTTCTTCCAGAGGTCCTGAGTTCAATTCCCAGCAACCACATGGTGGCTCACAGCCATCTATAATGACATTTGGTGCCCTCTTCTCTATACTGTATATATAATAAATAACTCTTTTTTAAAAAACACACACACACAAATTAAAAAAACAAATCCCTAAACCTGGCTACACTAGCCCTGAGGCTTCTCATGACAGAAAGTGGCTGGAAAGAGCAGTGTACCCCCACTAAACAGGAAATGTGTACTTTCCTTCGACGTTTTCCCACCCAATCTGTCTCCTTCCTTCTTATCACCTGCCTGGCTCTTGGAAGCATTTGACTTTGCCATGCTGGAGTCCTTTTGAGTAGTTGGAATGATCTGGTCCTGGCTCCCTGACACTGCAGTTGTTTAGGAGCTGCTTGTTAGAGGTACTCGGGGAGATTTCAAAAGCTTGGGAAGGGGGAACTGGAGATGAAGCTCAGTCGGTGATAGAGTTTTCACCCAGCATGTTCAAAGCCCTGAGATCGAACCCTAGTCCAGCAGGGAAACTGGCATAGTGACACAGCCTGTAATTCCAGCTCTCAGGAGATAGAGGCCTAAAGACCAGAAGTTCTATGTCTTCTCAGCTACCTGGCAAACTCAAGGCCAGCCAGAGATATGTAAGATCCTGTCTCAAAAATAAACAAAACAAAAACAAATGCACTTAGAGAACCTAGATTACAGAACGCATATGTAGTTTCTTCTAGAATGAAATGTGAATGTTTATCACTTTCCAGAGAATTCTTTAAGATTTATTCTTGTATTTTATGTATGTATACATCAGAAGAAGGAACCTGTTCCCTTTACAAATGGCTGTGAGCCACTATGTGGTTGCTGGGAATTGAACTCAGAACCTCTGGAAGAGCAGTCAGTGCTCTTAACCACTGAGCCATCTCTCCAGCCCCCCCCCCATCCAGGGAATTCTTAAGGGGTAAAGACAGTAAAACACCAGCAGTGTGGAGAGCGAGGGGAAGGTATGAGTTGGGAAGGGGACGACAGGACAGAGCAGAGAAGGGGGTTATCAGGTTGAATAAACACTAAAGGTTTTTAAAAATATTTATTTTTATTTTATGTGAATTGGTGTTTTACCTGCATGTATAACTGTGTAAGGGTATCAGGCCTTGGAACTACAGACAGTTGTTAGCTGTCATGTGGATGCTGGGAATCAAACTCAGGTCCTCTGGAAGAACAGTCAGTGCTCTTAACTGCTGAGGCATCTCTCCAGCCCTAAACACTAAAGGTATTTTTTTGAAGGTTTCTAAATTACATATGTGTATATATATGTATGTATACATATATAAAGAATTTAAATGAAGTTACCCAATCCTGGAATGTGTGTGTGTGTGTGTGTGTGTGTGTGTGCACGTGTGCACCTGTGTGCTAATGCTCCCAGATGCCAAAGGCTAGCAAACAAAAAGACCAGTGTCAGATGTGGATTACCTCTCTGAGTTGTTGACCAGGAGGTCCCACAGACACCCCCACTTGTAAGCATTACAGTTATTGCCATTGCTCTTGGTTAGCATTCAGAGCGTGACAGTAAGACACCATTGTTGAAGATATCACACACTATGTCACAGGATATGGAGAAATCAAGTCAGTAAAGACCTGGAAGTTTCATCCCGCCTGGCAAGCTTTCTTAGTGCCTGAAGGTACAACACAGTCTGCGGAGGAGAAGAGTAATCAGCAGTTTTAGCTACAACAACTAGCTTGGAGAGATGTGTCCACTGGTGCAATAGCAGTGTGAACATTATGAGAGTAACCAACCACTTTCTGACTGGATTTATTACCAGCGTCAAGAAAAGGACCACATGTGGTGGTAATGTATGCCTTTAATGCTAGCACCTGGGAGACCAAGGCAAATGGGTCTGTGAGTTCAGGCCAGCCTGGTCTACACTGTAAGTTCCAGGCTAGCTAAAAGTGGCTCTCTGTCTCTCTCTCTCTCTCTCTCTCTCTCTCTCTGTCTCTGTCTCTCTCTCTTTCACACACACACACACACACACACACACACACACACACACACACACACACCCCAGAAAGAAAAGAAAAGAAAGGGAGGGAGCTAGAGAGATGGCTCAGTACTTAAGAGCACTGACTGCTCTTCCAGAGTTCCTGAGTTCAATTCCCAGCACCTCCATGACACCTCACAACTGTCTGTAACTGTAAGAACTGACATCTTCACACAGACATACAGGCAAAACACCAATGCAGATAAAAGAAAGAAGAAAAGGAACTCATGAATATCACTATCGTCTGCAACAAGAACTCATGGGTGCCTGGTCACAGGCACCAGGGGAGAACCTGCTGCTATTATTTTGCTAACTGGACACCCTATCCATCTTTACCGCTGTGGATTAGTGCAGTTGTCAACTCTCATCAGAGAAACTTCTTTTTGCAGTAGACAGCAATTAGTATGGAGACTCACAACTGGTCAGGATGCAGAGAATGACTGTGGAATGCTCAGCTAAATGGACATCCATTTCAAATCCTCTCCTTTCAAAGCTCAGGGATCACTGAAGAACCAGAGCAGAAAGAGTTTTAAAAGCCAGAGGTTGCAGAGAGGCCTTACAAAACCATGTTTTCCAGACATGACAGGGAGGGCCATTTCACATAAGAACTCACAAGGGCTATAACTGCACAAGATCAAGCCAGCCAAAATTCCAGCAGGAATGAGGATGAGGTTTGCGAACTCCCACCCATCGTTGAGGAGCTACTTGGGAAGGAGTCAGCAGTCCCAGGTACTATTGCTCCAAGGGCTATCCCTACACCACAGACATACTGGAGGCTCCAAAGGAACTGAGTCGCTTAAAAAAAAAATCCACGAAATTCAGAGGAAGAGGAGGGAGTGGGAAGGAATGGAAATATAGTGAGCAAGACACATTGTATGTATGTATGAAATTCTGAATAAATAAAAGTTTTCAAAAGGCCAGTTAGGGAAGCAACACAATTCTTTCCAGGCATGCACTGGCAAATACTTCCTTAAGGCCTGGCCGCAGATGGTCAATAACTAACTTCCCCTTTGGTCTCAACTTACAAGTTCTATCTTTGCCTTCCTTTACAATCACCTTTGTTTTCTAGCTGTTTACAGAGTTTACTGGATGATTCTTACAAGCTTTCTTATAAGCTTCCTCAAATCCTTTCTGAGACTAGGTATGGGAAACAAATAAACCTCTATCTAAATATTTGTTTTTAAGGGCTTGGTTGCAGGTGCAGAATATAAATAAAAGAGACCTTCTCAGTTCCAGCTGCCTCAGTTTCCCTGTGATATTTGAGCTCCCGGGGAAGTGAAGAGCTCAGTCTGGGGCTGTAGTCAGGAGGAGTTAGTGGTACCCCTGGGTACCCTTGTTGTGTCTTTGAGTTTTATCCACCTGATTCTCTACTCTAAATAAGTGATTCTCAACCATCCTGATGACCCTTTAATACAGTTCCTCATGGTGTGGTGACCCCAAACCACAAAATTATTTGTGTTGCTACTTCAGAACTATAATCTTGTTACTGTTATGAATCATAATATAAATATCTGTGTTTTCCAATGGTCTTAGAACCACTTCTTTGAATGGATTTTTTGTGTTTTGTTTTTTGAAACAGGGTCATTCTACAGAGTCCTGGCTGTCATGGAACTTAATGTATAGATCAGACTGGCCTTGACCTCACAGAGATCCTCTGCCTCTGCTGGGAATCAGGTTGTGGGCCACCACACTAGACTTTAAAGCGGATTGCTAAAGTCTGTATCTGTGGCAGGTTTTTTAATCCCAGTGCTGGAAAGATGGCTTAATTGGTGAAGCGCTTGTTGCAAATCATGAAGTCTTGAGTTCAAATCCTCAGCATCATCTGTTATTGAGGCAGAGATAATAGGAATTCCAGGGGCTTGGTGCCCAACTAGTTTAGTCTAGTCTAATCAGTGAGCTCCAGTGAGAGGTGTCTCAAACATTAAGGCAGAGGCTACAGAGATGGCTGGGGGTAATGCACTTGTGGCATTTGCATCCAGCACTCACATAAAAGCTGGCAGTCATGATAGCAAATCTGTAAGCCCCTTGCTAGGTAGATGGAAACAAACACCCAGAACAAGCTGGCTAACCATACTAGCCTAAAAGTCAAGTTCAGCAAGAGCCCCTGCCTTGATATATTAGGTGGGACATTATTGAGGAAGACAGCCAATGCCGACTTCAGCCCTCTACACAACTGCTCACACTTGACTACACACGCACAAACATGCACACACATGCACATCATATATACATACACACACAGAAAAAAAAGGTAATTTGTTCTTCTTTTCCCATGAATGTCTCAGTGATCTATTTAAATTTACAGAATAACTTGAATTTGATAGCACAAGAACATATTGTGGTAGCCAGCCTCCACAATGGCTCTCAGTGATCTCCACCTTGGATTAAAGCCTTGCCAGGTCCTTTCCTACATTGAACCTGTGTGACTAACAGAATATGACAAAAATGAAATTATGAGCCACTTGTGAGGTTCAGTTAAGAAAGATATTTCAGGGCTGGAGAGATGGCTCAGAGGTTAAGAGCACTGACTGTTCTTCCAGATGGTCCTGAGTTCAATTCCCAGCATCCACATGGTGGCTCATAACCATCTATAATGAAATCTGGTGCCCTCTTCTGTATATAGTATAGATAATAAATAAATATATAAAGAAAAAAGAAAGAAAGAAAGCTATTTCAAGCCAGGCAGGAGGATCTCTGTGAGTTCAAGGCCAGCCTGGTCTACAGTGCTAGTTCTAGAACAACCAGGACTGTTACACAGAAGAACCTTGTCTTGAGAAAAAAATAAAAAGAAAGAAAGCTATTTCAGCTTTGTGTCGGTGTCTTGTCTCTCAGACCCTCTGCTATGGAAAAGGCTAGCTACCAGATTGGGAACAGCCCTGTGAAGAGGCCCATATGAAAAATAACAGACCTCTGAGCAACAGCCTGTTTAGAGCTGAGACTCCAATACCCAATAGCCATTGAGTACAGCATCTTGAAGGTAGCTCTCTCAGGCCAATGGAGTCTTCCAGCTGATACAACCCTTGCCAACATTTTCACTACAAACTGACAAACACAAAAAACAAAAACCCCAAAACAACTTTCAACGCACACAAGACAAAACAAAACAAACAACAAAAAAGTAAGGGGCTGAAAAGATGGCTCAGGGGTTAAGAGCACTGGCTGCTCTTCCAGAGGATGCAGGTTCAATTCTCAGCATGCACATGGCAGCTCAGAACTGTCTGTGACTCCAGTTCCAGGGGACCTGATACCCTCACACAGACATACATATAAGTAAAACATCAAGGCATATAAAAATAAATAAATCTTTCTCTCAAAAGCAAAAACAAAACTTGAGCTAGAAGCTCCCATCAAGGCTGACTTCAGACCCCTTACCCTCAAGTGATTGTTGCTTTCCCTGCGGAGAGGAGTGATTTATTTGTAATTAATTTGTATTAATATATAAAACACATGGTCCAAAAAAGGCAAGTAGCTGGGGCTCAGTTACACCTACATCAGAATCTGTGACATAACCTCTCCCACGTGCCATCTCAAGAGCAGCAAGCTTTTTAGAAATAAGATGACCTTGGGAAACTGAAGTAGACACCCCTTGGGACACTCTCAGAGCTCCCCTGACCTCAGAGAAGCTGGGTAGCTATGACCCTCCCTTCCCACAGGTGCCCCCTTTCCCTGCCAGGCTCTGAGCACTCCCTTGTATCCCCACATCCTGTCTCTCATCTGGGGGTGGGGGCTTCCCCATTTCACACACTTGTGGAAAATATCACTTGTGTTTTTTCTTTGTGTGTGTGATGTGTACATGTGTGTGTGTGTGTGCACGTGAAGGCCCAAGGTAGACATCAGGTGTCTTTCCTCAATGGTTCAACAATTTTGGGAGGACAAAAATCTCACTGAATCTCAAGTTCATCAGTTTGGCTAGACTGAACAGTAGAGATCCACTTATCTGCCTGACCCTATCCCCCACCCCCAGCCTCCCATCACCTCTGTATCATAACCTAGCTTTTGAACTGTTCTATCAAACTGTCTTATTTTGTCTGTGTGTGTGCATACACACACTTACACACATATGGAGGTATGTGCATGGTGTATGTGGAGGTCAGAGGGCAACTTGTAGGAGGAGTTCTGTCCCTTCTATCATGTGGGTCTTCGGAATCAAGCTCAGGTCCTTAGACTGGCTGAGCAGTGCCTTTATCCACTGAGCCTGATTCCCATCTTTTTCATGGGTTCTGAGGATCTGAATGCGGGACCTCATGCTGGGCCATATATCAGAGCCAACTCCTCAGTTCTGTTTTTCTTTAGTTGATAGAAACCAGAGCTCAATATGTACCTCTCAACCTGGGCCCTAGCTACCAACTTCCAGGGCCTTCTCTCTCACACTTGGCCTTCACACTGCCCCAGGCCATCATCTTTCACTTGAGACTTGCTAAAGTGTATTGGGCAGAAAGTCACTACTGAAGCTGAAAACCAAGATAAATCAGTTTATGATGCATGATCCTAAATAATCTTAACAATAAATTACCGGACTCAGATATCAAGGGTTAAAGCTTGAAAGATCAGAGAAGCAGAGCAACCAGCCACCTGAGACCTCTAGATCTCATACTGAAAGGGGCTGAGATCCCATCTCCATGCACCTTATACCCCTATGTCCACCTCCCTAGTGCTGGGAGTAAAGGCCTGCAACACCACCACACAGCTCTGTGTCTCTTTTAGACCAAGTCAATCTTCTATAACCCAGGGTGGCCTTGAACTACTCATCTTCCTGCTTCCTCCTCCCAAATACTATTGATTAAAGGTGTGTGTCACCACTGCCTGGCCTCTATGGTTAACTAGTGGCTAGCTCTGCCCTCTGATCTCCAGACAAGCTTTATTTGTCAGAACACAAACAAAACATCACACAAAATGTTAATATATGTAAAAGGCTTGTTTTGGCTCACAGTTTATAAGTTCCAGTCTGGCTGGGTGGGCAGAAGCAGGTGAATCCCTGAGTTCAAGGCTAGCCTAGTCCATAGAATGAGTTGCAGGACATCCAGGACTACACAGAGAAAATCTGTTCCTAAACAAATCGACCAACATAAAACAAAAATTAAAAAGTCCCAGTCTGCAATTGGCTGCATCTACTGCTTTTAGAAGCTGTGCTGGGTTCTGTAAGGGGCCTTCTCAATGACTCCTAATTGCTGAAAACTGAAATTTCCCCTGGAGCTAGGGATGTAGCTCAGTTGATAGAGTACTTGCCCTGCATACACTGAGCCTTAGACTTAATCTTCAGTACTCATAATCTGGATGTAGTAGTGCACAGGTATATTAGTAGAGGCAGGAGGATCAGAGGTTTAATATCATCCTTTGCAATACATTTAAGGTCAATCTGGGATACATGATAGCCTAGATATAATTATAATAATAAAATTTTATATATATATGCAAAGTACAAGAAGGTGAAATTTCTTGTTTTTTTTTTTTTTTTTTTTTTTTCAGTGCTGGGGCTCAAATTCAGAGCATTGTATATGCTAAACAAGGTCTCTACAACTAAGCCATATCCTCAGCCTCATCTATGGTGTTTTAGTATAGCAGATCAAATAGACTAAGACACAGCCCCATTCCTAATGCTTCAAAACTGTTATCATTTCAGCAGGTGGCTCAATAAACAATCTGATATATCCATACAATGGGATTCAATTTACCAGCATAAAGGAATGAACTTCTGTGTGTGATGGGACATACCTTTAATCCTGCTACACGGAAGGCAAGGGCAGGTGGACCACTGCAGGTTCAAGGCCAGCCAGAGTTATACACTGAGGTTCTGGCAAAGAGAGGGTGGATTGAACAAACTATTAAGACTCTCAAAGGAATTCTGAGTAAAAGAAGCTTAGGGCTGCAGTGATGATCAGCAGTTTAGAGCATTTGTAGTTCTTACAGAGGATCTGAGTTTGGTTTCCTGCACCTACTTGGTGACAACCATCTGTAGCTCCAATTCCAGGAGGATCTGATGCCCTCTTCTGGCCTCCAATGGCACTGCACATAGCATATGGTGCACAGACATACTCACAGGCAAATGTTCATATCTAAAATAAAAAGTACATTTCAAAGGGTTACTACTATAGGATGTTGCTTATATGAAAAGTGAAACCATAGTAATGAGTCTATGTTTGCCCAGGTTGGGGGTGGGAGGACTGTATTGCTACAAAGGGAAATTTGAGGTTTTTTTTTTTTTTTTTCAGGCAACAGAACTGCTCTATATCCTGTTTGTGGTGTTGATTATGCAAACCTGAATGTGTGAAAATTCATAGAACTATCTGTGCACAGCAGAAAAAGAACATGGTGAATTAGGTTAAGCCAACTAGCCTCGTAGCTAGGTTCTAAACTGGTCCACTGCAACCCTTGTCTCCTGTATTTGTGACTAGGGGTCTTCTCTCTCATTAACCAGAGCCAGCCTAGGGTTCCAGAAAAATTATAGAAGAGACAATGTGTGACTTCTGAAGCTGGTCACAAAAAAAATTGCCAGGTTTTTTCTGATGTCTAGAGCCATGCACTTCCTGGAAGTTGGACCACTGTTGCAAAGACTCCAGAGTGGCCCTATGGGAAGAAACGATGTTCTCAACCATCTGCCAGCTCCCGTTCACCAGCTGGAGTCCTTGGAAATGAAGCTTGTGGTTTTAGCTAAGCCTTCGGGCAGCTGCAGCTCCAGCCAGCATCTAACTGTAGCCTTACCAGGGCCATGCTCTGGAATTCTTGGCCCCTGTAAACTGAGAGACAAGATTCATTTGTTTCTTTTCCTTTTTAGACAGTTTGACTATGTAGCTCAGTCATAGTCAAACTTGACTTGTAATCTTCTAAACTCTTTCCCATTAAGAATAGGAGCAGGTGCACCTCATATTGGTGTGTGTGTGTGCGTGTGTGCGTGTGTGTGTGTGTGTGTATGTGCATGCGTGTATGGCACACACACATGTGAGATCTATATATGTTCATGTGGAGGCCAGAGGTGTTCCTCTATCATTCTCCATTTAATTTTTTGTCATTGCTGTTTTGAGACAGGGTCTTCCTATGTAGCCCTGGGTAGTCTAGAACTCACAGTGTAAATCAGACCAACCTCAGACTCATAGAGATCTGCCTGCTTCTGCATCCCATGTTCTAGGATTAAAGATACACACCATAGTGAACATCTTCTATATAATTTTTGAGACAGGGTTGTTTGCTGACCCTGGAGCTCATTATTTTGCTAGACTGGCTGGTTAGCAAGGGAACCACCTGTTTTCACAAGTCTAGCATTGAGGTTACAGGTGACCACTGCCATATGCAGACCTTCCCACATGGAGGCTGAGATCCCAACACAGGTCCTCATGCTTCGGCAGCAGACACTTCACCATTGAGCCATCTCGATGGCCCCGTATTTTGTACAGATGAGAATACCAAGTCGGTTTTAAGTAGTCACACACTGGTTAGTGGCAAAGCTGGGCTGTGTGCACAAGCCTTTGGGTCACACGGCTGTTGTCCTTTCCAGAGGATCATCCATCTCAAACCCTCAGTTTCACAGTTGAAGAGACAGTAGTTCGGAGTGGACTGAGCCTGTCATCAGAAGTTCTTTGCCTCTCACTATCCCTTTAGCCCATCACTGGCCCCGTCCCAGGCCATGGACCCTCTGAGCTCTACTCCAGAAGCCTAATCCTCTGGAGGCAGGAGGGGCTTCCTCCCCAGGTGACTAAGCTTCCAAGTTCCTGTTTGCTCTGGCAACAGCTGGGAAGATGTCTCACCTTGAGCAAACAGTGTGGGAAAGAACAAGGACATTCTGGAAGGCAGTGCCCAGCAGGGCTCACAGACTCCCTGGGAGTCCCAGGACTGTTGCAACCCCTACT
>PVIH01031844.1:0-10331 GCA_004025045.1 Sigmodon hispidus | reverse complement strand
TGGTATTGCTGGGTCCTTGGGGAGATTGATTCTCAATTTTCTGAGAAACCTCCATATTGTATTCCAAAGTGGCTGAACAAGCTTACACTCCCACCAACAATGGAGGAGTGTTCCCTTTGCACCGCATCCTCTCCAGCATTGGCTGTCATCTGTGCCTTTTATCTTAGCCACTCTAACAGGTGTTAGGTGGTATCTCAAAATATATGTGTAGCAATCTTATTTGTATTTCTACCCTTGATAAGCCATGCTTATGATTCCTATCCTCTGTATAGTTATTGTTAACTCTTCTGCATTTTAAATTCTTTTTACTGTTTTTTTTTGATAAATACAAAATAAAGAAAAAAAATAAAAAAATAAAATAAATAAATAAATAAATAAATAAATGTTATTAAAAAAAAAAAGTTATTTGGCCTAGCTGTCAATACTGCTGTAGTTGGGAAGCCCTGGACTAAAGACAGGAAGAATGTCCCAGCTGAGTCTACTCTCTCATAAAATAGATGCTCAGAAATGCAGAAAGCATTTTAATTTATATGTCACTGACTTAAATCTTATCCTACAACCAAATGTAATGGTTAAGGAACCTGTAAATAAATCTATATATTTTGTTTTCTTCTATTGTCATCCTGAGCAGAAGTGAGCTCTAATAATACAAGAATGGCAGCAGAACAGATCAATATATATTATATACTAGGTCATTTTGACTTTAGAAGAGAAATAGTTGTCTACAGACAAAGATGTAGTGAAGATCATTATCTGTTTGTGTCTCTTCCACAGGGGAGGGATGACCTGCTGTCAAATTTAGCTATTTCCAGATGTATGCATGGAATAATGGATGGAAACAACTAGTTATTAAAAAAACCTTTGAGTTTCTTTATCAGCTTCAAATTGCCTACAGAATGGTTCTCACTGGATCTAATAAGCCATCTGTTAAATATTTATCCTATTATTTCCTCAGTGTTTATATGGTGACTTGCTTTTTCCTTTTGTCATTGTAACCAGTGGGATAATTGATTTCAGACATGACTTACATTGTCCTTAAACAAACCATCCAGCTATTGGTGGACTATTTCTTTCATTCTGAAGATGCTGGGAAGTGGTATGTCACTATTTGCCTTAATTGGTATGCAGGGACATGGACACACTCCTAAGTGCAGCAAGCAGGAAAATGTTTAACATGACTGATTAGAAGGTTTATGAAACCATTACAAGGCTGGGAAGGAAAGACCAAGACTGCCAGTGGTCACTGTTGCCTGTGCACCAAAGCGTTCTTCCAGAAGAATGCTTGGAAGTTGGTAGCAACATGTTATAACTATTGTCCGAAGATTATCTTGGGCCTCACTAATGATGCTTCAGTGAATAAATGACATCTACATCTCTTCCACCTTCTAAGGCCTATGAGTACTTCTTATTGACAGTCTGATCTAGAATCATGTTCAGTGTGGTTTTGAGCAGTGAAGTTCTGAAGCTTCTCAGAGGAAAAAAAAATGGGATGGGTTGGAATGGTGAGTAACTAGCAACAAACTCTGGAAGAAGGAACATTTGATCCAGAATATAAATATCTATATATTTTTTTTTTTGGGGGGAAAACCTGAGCTGTTAACAACCTGCTATTGGAATCTTTACCTGATTTTTTTTTGTATATTCCTGGTAGGGAAATCTGGATTCCTTGCATTTCTTTTCTGGTTTTCTTCAAGTTATAATGATGCTAAATAAACAAGAAAGGATTCAGTGCAATGCTGAATATATACAGTACAGGAGCTAATATATTCTGTGAAACTCTGTAGTTCAGTGAGGTCCCAGAGCGTGAGCTATGAAAACGAATGCATAATTCACTGATACGCGTTGGGAAAGCCAATGTTTAGAAAACAATTGTGCATGACTCAGCTTGTCTTGTATATTTTGGGGATTTTATGTGCTGAAAAGAGCTATCTACAGTTTTTATTTGCTAAAATGATGCATATGACTTGTGAGTCACTAAAATTACACTTAGAAATTAGCTACAGCTAGGAAAGTAAGCAGTTTCAGAAATAAGTAGCCTATAGACATGTGACATATTGTTTTATAGTCTTGGGAGAGTTGTAACATTCTATTATCATATTAAACTTTTAGTGTAGTTCATACGTTTTTGAAGGCAGAATTTGATCTGTGCTATATGTGAGTCCCTGTAACAGCAAAACCTATTAGGGCTGTGCCCTGCAGCACTTCCAAAATCCTAAATCTTGAACTGGAATTTTCTGATGATATTTAATATTTATATTATCCCAAAGAAGTTAAAGGAGATGTACTATCTCACTTTATTTTTTTCTTGAGGACGGTGCCTTGGAAACGACAATAGAAGAAATATTACTAGCCAGAGCCATGTGTGGGAGGGGGATGGGAGAGGATTTGGTGGAGTCATGGTCACATTGGGTTTTACTTTGAGACTTTGCTGGAATACAGTTACTGGGGCTGAGGCTGCCTGGATCTTTAATTGGCTCATCTGAAGGTGGACCTGAAAATACAGATTCACATGCAAATGGTTTACTTAGCAAATACTTGCAAGTGGAAACTGCATCAGAATGGAAGAAACTAGACCAAGACAAAGAGGAGCTGAGGGAAAGATACAGTTTCAGATGACATTTCAGTAGGAGTCTGATCCTATGAGGAACTCAGTGTAAATTATACCTCTGAGTTGGTCCCGAATTGAAGTGAAGATGCCAGGCTTTCAAGGTCCTGCTGCAATTAGTTAGTCATTGGCGAGAGTAAGGAGGGAGAGCTCAGAATGACAGAAGGCAGATCAATAGCCCCAAAAGAGCTGTGCTTATATATAAGTCTTCAGATTTTTCTGGTGCTGGCAAATAGAGAATTCAAGACTCTAGAAATGGCTGCAGAAACAAGACCAGAACAATGGTAAAATCAATAGGCAAGTTAATGTGGAAGGGAAAATAATTCGAAGGGTGCTACCCCTAGACAAAGATCTACAGACAACTAATGTCTGCTGGGAGAAGGAAAATTAGCCTCTCCAAGTGATAAACTCCATTACTGGTTGTCCAATGAAGAGAAGTCAGCACTGCAACCACATATACATCAGCAAACAATGGACTCATCTGGATTTGTGTGTGTATAGCAACCATAATAACAGGAACAACGAAAATCATCCTTTTTTTTCAGTATTGCTTTATTTGGAAAAAACTTTGAACAAATGAGATAGCATTGTATACTTTAAATTTTTTATTATTCTGAAAAAAATTAAAGATTTTGACAAAAGAGATCACTCAGGGGGTAAAGACACTTGCCACTGTGGTTGAGAACCGGAGTTTGATCTGTAGGACCCACAACAATGAAGGATAGAACAGATTTTGGTATGATATCCTCTGAATTTTCTCCAAGTACAGCGGCATGCCTATGTTTGCACACTACACACATGAGGAGATACTTTGATGAATAATGTAATAAAAATATTCACATGACTACCCAAAATACTCTCAGAAAGTAATATTTATAATGTGGGAATATCTCTAAAAATTCTCATTTGTGATTAAAGGTTTTATTCTTGTTTACTTTTTTATTATGTATAAAGTCTCATTTTTATAATCCATGAATCCCTTGTTCAAACTCCCTTCCCCCTCCTGCCCCTCCCAGTCACTCTCTCTTCTCCCCATCTCCTTATCTCCTCCCCAGCAAGGGCAGGAGGTCCCAAGGTCCCAAGGTAGCTTAGTTCAGCATCCACTCCAGGCAAATCTGCTTTCCTCACCCCAACATCAAGACTGACTCAAGTGTTCCTCTGGAGAGAATGGGCTCCAAGGTGCTGGTCCAAGGTGTTTCAGATACCAAGCTGTTCAGTGATTGTGGTTTGCGGCTTGGGAATGCTTTGCTTTTTGTTTAAAGTCCACTAGTGAGTGAGTATATGCCCTGCTTATCTTTCCGGATTTGTGATATCTTGCTCAGGAGGATATTTTCCATATCTATCCATTTGCCTGCAAATTTTAGGATTTATCATTTTTTTCTTACTGCTGAGTAGTACTCCATTGTGTAGATGTACCACAGTTTGTTAATCCATTCTTCAGTTGAGGGGCATCTAGGTTGTTTCCAGGATCTTGCTATTATAAATAATGCAGCTATGAACACAGTTGAGCTAATGCTTTTTGGAGTGCGAATGTGCATCTTTAGGGTATATGCCCAATAGTGGTATTGCTGGATCCTTGGGGAGATTGATTCCCAGTTGTCTGAGAAACCACCATACTGCATTCCAGAGTGGCTGAACAAGTTTACATTCCTACCAACAATGGAGGAGTGTTTCCCTTGCTCTGCAACCTCTCCAGCATAAACTGTCATCTTAGCCATTCTGACAGGTATAAGGTGGTATCTCAAAGTTGTTTTTATTTGCTTTTCTCTGATGGCTAAAGATGTTGAGCACTTTTTCTTTCTTCTTTTTTTTTTTTTGATTTTACAAAGGATTAAAGGGCAACGTTGTATTTTAAAGCAGACAATGAGAAATAACCAATCATTTTATTGAATGTAAAATACATACATATTTATGTGACACTTTGATAACAACTATACAACTTCTTCCTTAATTTGATTTTTATTCTTTTTAATAACCCATTAGCATATATGGCAGCTCTCTTCATTTATAAAGTATATATAAGAGAGAGAGTGACTGGGAGGGGCGGAAAGGGGAAGGGAGTTTGAACAAGGGAATACATGGATAAAAAATGAGAATTTATTCATAATAAAAAAGGAAAAAAAGAAAATTCAAAAAAGTATATATAAGATCATAAAAATTCAAACTGCACAGAGATACAGTATAGTCAATCAAAATACTCTATCACCTCCTCCTCTTTCCATGAACAAAAATCAAACTTGCAACAGAATATTTCCTAGATTTCAAGAAAGTAGTAGTTCACATGTCAGCTTTTAGATACTAAAGATTTTAGCCATTTTACTGTACATGAATGAATTGTTCAGTCCTCACTTTGAGTAGAACATTCTACATGGACACTTGGGACTTGAATTTGTTCACAGTACCACTTTTGATTTATAATTTTAGAAGGAACATTAATTGAGGTTGAACATTTTTTCAAGTGCCTTTCAGCCAACTGTAATTCTTCTGCTGAGAATTCCCTTTTTAGTTCTGAACTCCATTTTTTGATCGGGTTACTCAAGGTTTTGGGCTCTTAGTTTCTTGAATTCTCTATATATTTTAGAGATTAGTCCTCTGTCATTTGTAGGCTTGGTGAAAAATCTTTGCCCATTCTGTAGACTATCATTTTATCTTATTGATTGTGTCCTTGGCTTTAAAGAAGCTTCTCAGTTTCAGGAGGTCCCATTACTAATTGTTGTTCTTAGTGTTGATAGACCCCAGACTCAGGGTACTATCCTCGGGAAGGGGGGCCCCAAGAACCCAGACTCCAGGTTGTTGATGCAAAAAAGCATGAGGTTTATTTCATCTGTACAGGCGGGCTACCTCTCTGCCTCCGGAGCAAGGGAGTAGCAAGGGAGGAGCAATCTCATATCTCTTTTAAAGGCTAAGACCATAAAATAACCATAGCAACTGGGGCAACATATGATTGGTCACTTTAAAGGTCATACTTCAAAGTCATAAGGTTGCTCACAGTAGTCATGGGGTTGCCTTAAGACCAGCTGGTTAGGGGGCTTTTACAACCGGTGTTGGTCACCGCTATTCTGCTTGGAACTTCTGGTATTTTAATCACAGGTTCGACCAGACCATTAAGTCCTATCTGAGTTGATTACGGCTATCTAGGCTGGGTCACTCTGTTTTCTGGGACAGACTTTTAGACTTTTAGTTCCTTGTTCTCATGGGAGGTGCTCTGCTGAATACCTGAACTGAATGCCTGGGTCAAGCCCTAGAACCCAGGGTCCTTCAGTGTCTGTGCTACTGGTGTTATATTTAGAAATTGGTCACTTGTTCCAATTCATTGGAGGGTATTTCCCACTTTCTTTTCTATCAAGTTCAGTGTGGCTGGGTTTATGTTGAGGTCTTTGATACACTTGGATTTGAATTTTGTGCAGGGTGACAGGCTTGGATCTATTTGCAGTTTTCTAAACACTACTATCCAGCTATGCCAACATCATTTGTTAAAGATAATATCTTTTTTTCCATTGAATATTTTGGGTCTCTTTGTCAAAGATCAGGTGTTCATAGGTTTTTGGGTTAATGCTGGGATCTTCAATTCGATTCCATTGATCCACAAGTCTGTTTTTATACCAGTACCAGGCTGTTTTTATTACTGTAGGCTCATAGTATAACTTGATGTCATGGATGATGATGCTTCCTGAGGTTCTTTTGTTGAGCAAAATTGTTTTGGCAATCTTGGCTTTCCTATTATTCCAAATAACAGGAAATTGAGTATTGTTCTTTCAAGGTCTGTAAACAAACAATTGTGTTGTGATTTTTGTGGGAATTGCATTGAATCTGTAGATTGCTTTTGATAGGATTGTCATTTTCACTATGGTGATTCTACCTATCCAGGAACATGGGAAAGCTTTCCATTTTCTGATATCCTCTTCAATTTTTTTTCTTCAGTGATTTAAAGTTTTTGTCAAATAGATCTGCTACTTCTTTGGTCATAGTCACTCCAAGGTATTTAATGCTATTTGCAGCTATTATAAAGGGTGATGTTTCCCTTATTTCTTTTTCAGTCCTTTTATCTTTAGTGTACGGGAGGGATACTGATTTCTTTGAGTTAATCTTACAAAGATTATCAGTTGTTGAATTTCCCTGGTAGAATTTTGTGGGGTCACTTATGTATACAATCATATCATCTGCAAATAGAGATAGTTTCACTTCTTTTCCAATTTGTATCCCTTAATCTCGTTTTGTTCTCTTATTGCTTTAGGTAAAACTTAAAGAACTATATTGAATAGATAAGGGGAGAAAAGACAGCCTTGTTTTGGTTCTGATTTTAATGGAATTGCTTTGAGTATTTCTTCATTTAGTTTGAAGTTGGCTGTTGGCTTCTTTGTGTTGTGTAAATCGCCTTTATTATATTTAGATATTTTCCCTGTATTCCTGATCTCCTCAGGACTTTTATCATAAAGGTGTGTTGGATTTTGTCAAAGGCTTTTTCAGCATCTAAGAATATGATCATGTGGTTTTTGTTCCTTCAGTTTGTTTATATGATGCATGACAATTACAGTTTTTCATATGTTGAACCATCGTTGCATTTCTGGGATGAAGCCTACTTGATCGTAGTGGATGATAGTTTTTATATGTTGTTTTATATGGTTTGCCAGGATTTTGTTGAGAATTTTAGCATCAATATTCGTGAGGAAAATTGGACTGTAATTCTCCTTCTTTGTTGTGTCTCCAAGTGGCTTGGGTATTAGGGTAATTGTGGCCTTATAAAAAGAGCTTGGCAATATTCCTTTAGTTTCTACTGTGTGAAAAAATTTGAGCAGTATTGGTAAAAGTTCTTCTTTGAATGTCTTGTACAATTCTGCACTGAAACCATCTGGACCTGGGCTTTTTTTTTTTTTAACTTGGGAGATTTTTAATGACAGCTTAAATTTCATTTGAAGTTATAGGCCTGCTTAGGTATTTAACCTGAACTTAATTGAATTTTGATTGAATTTTGGTAAAAGGTGTCCATTTCTTCTAGGTTTTCTATATTTGTGGAGTATAGGTTTTCAAAGTATGACCTGATAATTCTCTGGATTTCCTGGGGGTCTCTTGTTATATCCTCCTTTTCATTTCTGATTTTGCTGATTTGGATACTCTCTCTCTGTTTTTTTGGTTAATTTGGATAAGGATTTATCTTACTTGATGACTTTCTCAAAGAACTAACTCTTTGATTCACTCACTCTATGTATTGTTCTTTTTGTTTCAGTTGTATTGATTTCAGCTCTAAGTTTGATTATTTCCTTGTAGGTGAGTTTGCTTCTAATTGTTCTAAGGTTTTTAGCTGTGCTGTTAGTTCTCTTGTGTGAGATTTTCATATAGGCATCTAGTGCTTTGAATTTTTCTCTTAAGACTGCTTTCATTGTGTCCCACAAGTTTGGGTACGTTGTGGATTCATTTTCATTAAATTCTAGGAAGACTTTGATTTCTTTCTTAATTTCTTCCTTGACCCAGAGGTGGTTCAGTTGAGTGATGTTTGGTTTCCATGAGTTGGTAGATTTCTGTGATTTTTGATGTTGTTGAACTCTAACTTTAGATCATAGTGGTCTGATATGATACAAAGGATTATTTCCATTTTTATATCTGTTGATATTTGCTTTATGACCAATTATGTGGTCAATTTTAGAGATAGTTCCATGTGGTGCTAAGAAATATGTATATTCCTTTGCATTTGGGTAGAAGCTTCTGTAAGTATCTATTAAGTCCTTTTGCATTATAACCTCTGTTAGACTCCTTATTTCTCTGTTGAGTCTCTGTCTGCTTGACCTATCCAAGGGTGAAAGGGGGGCATTGAAATCTCCCACTATTAGGATGTGAGAATTGATATGGGATTTGAGCTTTAGTAGTGTTTCTTTTACATAGATAGATGCCCTTATTTTTTTTCTTTTTTATTATGAATAAAGAAGTCACATTTTCTATCCATGTAATATGCTTATTCAAGGTCCCTTCCCCCTCGCACCACATCAGGTCACTCTCTCTTCTCCATATCTCCCCATCTCCTCCCCAGCATGGGCAGGATATCTCAAAGTCCCAAGGTCCCAATGCTTCTCAGTTCAGCCTCCACTCCTGGCAGATCCAGTTTTTTCCCCCCAACATTCAGACTGAGTTAGGTGTTCCTGTAGGGGGAATGGGATCCAAGATGTTTCAGATCCCAAGCTGTTCAGTGGTTGTGGTTTGCAACTTAGACATGCTTTGCTTTTTTCATTTTTGTTTAGAGTCCACTAATGAGTGAGTACATCCCCTGCTTATCTTTCTGGGTTTGTGATACCTCACTCAGGAGAATATTCTCCAAATCCATCCATTTGCCTACAAATTTTAGGATATCATTTTTTTCTTATTTCTGAGTAGTGCTCCATTGTGTAGATGTACCACAGTTTGTTAATCCATTCTTCACTTGAGGGGCAGATAGATGCCCTTATATTAGGGACAATAATATTCAGAATTGAAATCTCATTTTGATAAATTTTTTCCTTAGATGTGTAAGTAATGTCCATCCTGGTCCTTTTAATTGATTTTAGTTTGAAATCTACTTTGGTAGATATTAGGATGGCAATAACAGCTTGTTTCTTAGGGCCATTTGATTGTAAAATCTTTTCCCAACCTTTTACTCTGAGACTGTGTCTGTCTTTAAGGTTGAGGTGTATTTCTTGTATTCAGCAGAAGGATGGCTTCTGTTTTTCTATCCATCTTGTTAGTGTATGTCTTTTTATAGGTGAATTGAGTCAATTGATATTAAAAGATATTAGTGAACACTGATTGTTATTCCCTGTTATTTTTGGTGGTAGCTTGTATGTATTTCCTTTCTTTGGGCTTTTCTTTAGTGAAATTATTGATTGTTTGTGGTTTCATGGGTGTATCTGGGATCCTTAGGTTGGAATTTTCCCTCTAATGCTTTCTGAAGGGCCAAATTTGTGGATAGGTATTGTTTAAGTCTAACTTTGTCATGAAATATCTTGTTTACTCAATCTGTGGTGATTGATAATTTTGCTGGGTATAATAGTGTAGGTTGGCAGCCATGCTCTTTTAGTGTCTGTATAACTTCTGACCAGGACCTTCGTGCTTTCATTGTTTCTAATGAATAGGCAGATATTATTCTGATGGGTCTTCCTTTATAGGTAAGTTGGTCATTTTCTTTTGTAGCTCTTAAAATTTTTTCTTTGTTCTGTATGTTTTGTCACTTGATTATTATGTTATGAGTGAACTTTTTTTGGGGGGCAGTCCAATCATTTTGGTGTTCTGTAAACTTCTTGTATCTTTATAGGCATTTTGTTCTTTAGGTTGGGAAAATTTTCTTCTATGATTTTATTGAATATATTATCTGTACCTTTGAGCTGGTATTCTTCTTCTTCTATTCCTATTATTCTCAGGTTAGGTCTTTTCATGGTGTCCCAGATTTCCTGAGCATTTTGTGTTATAGCTTTTTGATTTTAGTATTTTCTTTGACTGATATATCTATTCGAGCTACTGAGTCTTCCACTTCAGAGATTTTCTCTTCCATCTCTTGGATTCTGTTGATTATGCTTGTATCTGTTGTTCCAGCTCGTTTCTTCAGATTTTTCTATTTCTATCTTTGCCTCATTTTGTGCCTTTTTATTGCTTCTGTTTCAGTTTTTAGTTCCTGGAATGTTTCTTTCATTTTTTTGGTTTTCCTTTTCTTGGTTTTCTTTCAAGATTTTGTTCATCTCTTCCATTTTTTTTTTTTTTTTTTTTT
>PVIH01031843.1:0-10331 GCA_004025045.1 Sigmodon hispidus | reverse complement strand
CCACTGGGCCACTTCACCTGACAGCCCCTGCCCTGGTCCACTGGGCCACTTCACCTGACAGCCCCTGCCCTGGTCCACTGGGCCACTTCACCTGACAGCCCCTGCCCTGGGCCACTGAGCCACCTCACCCACCAGCTGCCCTTCTTTTCCAATCTTCTAACACTGTGTTCTTTCTCTGCTGTACTCATAAGCTGCCAGGCTTTCTTCTCCCCACCTCTCTCCCTTCCTCTGGGCCAAGACTGTGTTAGTAGGTGGTGCTGCCGACATACAGTTATTGCCTGGTTCTCCTGAGTCAGGGAACCTTTGCTCAAGGAATGGTTTAGAGTGAAAAGGGGAAACGACTATGGATTACGAGGACTCTGTAATCACATCCACCTGAATTCCCTTATTGTCTTATATAAATTAGTTTAGATTTCCTGTCTCATCTAATTATATATTTAACCTCTGAAGCCTTGAAATCAAAATGTAAGAAAGAGGAGAAGCTGTGGTGTAAAGAAGCTTTGATCTGCATCCCCACAAAGGACTGGCACCAGTGTATCCTTCCCAGTCCTATCAGTACCCTATTACCAACTAAAGGGCAACTAAATATTCTTGCATATGTGAAGAATTGTGACCATATATGACTACAACCTAGGTAAGTCACAAAAGACACCACAGAATTAAATTAGTTAAATGCTAAGTGATATGAAAAGAAAAAAGTTGCCACCGATTTATCAATTAGTTTTCTCATCATAAAATGTATCCATTGACCATCAAGCCCCTGTCTTCATTACTTCATTATACCTGTTTTGCAGCATCAAAAACACTCAAAATGTACCTTGCTCCTAAATTTGTCCAAGTAAGTCCTTTTTTTTTTTTTTTACTTTTTAACTACTGACTTAGTTCTCCACTAGAACTCGAGGTAGATTATCACCATCTTCCTCTGTCTCCTCCTCCTTCCTTCAGGTGAAACTTCTATGACTAGAATGTTCACACTTAAGACAAGACTGTGTCATTGCTTTATTGAAAACCCCAAGGGCAAGGACCTACATGGATCCCCAGGAGCACAGTAGTGCCAGAGTGCCTTGTGTGTATGTTAGACCCTCAATATATACTGTCATTTACAATTTTTCATATCTACTTTGCAAATGAAGAAACAGAATCTTGGGAATAGAGAGATGGCCCAGTGGTTAACAGCATTTGATTGCAGAGGACCAGGCTCAGTTCCCAGGATAAGAAGATAGATGTACCACCAGTCCCCTGCCATCCTAAAGAGGGCAACATGGGAGGCAGAAGCAGGTGTACCCTGGAAGATCATGGATCAGCTAGGTGGTCTATATGTCAAAGTTCAAAGTCACTGAGATTCTTTGTCTCAAACAAACGGTGGAAGGTACCTGAGGACTACCACCCAAGGTTTTCCTCTGAGCACCACACAAGTTTCATGCAAAGCACATGTACTTACAGACAGAAATTAAATAGAAAATTTTCACCATTTATACTGTTATGCACAAGCCATTTGCAAAGGCTCAAGCCTTCCTAGGTCATTTCTGTTAGATCAAGTCCTGCCCACTTTTTCCTTTCACCTGACTCTGGGCCTCTGGTGGACTTTTGGTTTCAGCACACACATTCTTTTACATTCCTGTAGCAGGCTTTCTCTAGGCCACCAACTCCCAAATCATGACAGTGAAACTTATTATGAGTTATGAATGCTCAGCCCTCTCTTGGGCTCATTTCTTGCTAGCTCTTATAATTTACTTTAACTGTTTCTATTCATCTACTGAGGTCTATTCATGACCTCAGAGCTTTTCACCTTTCTTTCTTTCCTCTCTCTCTCTCTCTCTCTCTCTCTCTCTCTCTCTGTCCTACTAAATGTCTTACTGGCTGGCAGCTGCCTGACTGGCCCCAGATGTCTTCCTCTCTTTCTCCCTTGCTCTCTGTCCCTTCTCCCACAAGCCTAGATTTCTCCTCCTGTTTATTCTCTCTGCCCTCCAACTACACTATCCCTCTACTACCGAGCTATTGACTGTTCAGATTTTATTGGACTGATCAGGTGCCTTAGGCCCTCAAAGCAACATATCTTTACCTCATTGAACAAATTCAGCATAAACAAATATAACGTATCTTTGCCTAGTTAAAGTAATATTACACAACACACCCCTGGCCTCCCCATCTCCTGGCCTCCCAGCCTTCATCTCAGATTCATCTGAGATTTCATTTTATTTGCAAAATTCTACCCACCCCTCAATCTCTTGAGATACAGTAAGCACCATTTTCACTGCTAATCACATGTCTGGCATATCCTTTCATTACAGCAATTATCACATGTTTTCTTAAACTATTTCAACCTAATTAAACCTTGGCTTTTTTAAGGAGCCACAGATTTTTATCATCATAGGCATGTAGTACACACCTGATGTTTGGAAGGCTCACAGTGACTTTGATGGAAGTACAGTACCCAGAGAAGGAATCCTTTATTTAGCAACCTTGGACAAATAAGAAATATTTAATTTTTAAATTCATTGTCAAGTTAATTAACATTCCAGGATTTTTACTGTGTCACATAATTGAATGCTAGTTGTTATTATCTGTAGTCACAAACCTTTCACATGTTTGCAATGAAATTAAATATATTTATGGCAAACTATAGCCATAGTTTACAACTAATATGTGATGTAAATGCTGACACCAAAGGCCACTTGGATGTCCTTAGTGCATACTATCACTACAAGCCATGTGGAAGTCCATGACCCATGTTGCCACTAGCTTTGTGAAGGGCAAAGAAGCTACTTACACTGTGCTATGGATGATGGCAGATGCACAATTGAGAATGAGAGATACAGAAGGCTTCTGAGACAGTCTGTTTCCCCACCCTACCCCTAGAAACACTCTGAACAGGAAGTCATTAAAGAGAACTCTTGAAAATTGTAATAGGAATGCAGAAGTGTATCTCTTCATATAGTTGATGGCTTCTGGCAGGGGTGAGGGTGGGGAAGATTTCAGTTTTCTTTAAGCAGATGGAGACTGGGAGTTTGGTCTTGCTCTAGTGAGTATAAAAGCAACACAAATTAGACTTGGTCATTTTTTTTCTTTTTTCTTTTTCTGGAGGGAATCACAAGAGTGGAGAACAGAGATCTGGGAAGCAAGTGTGATTGGGTGCATCATGTGACATTCCCAATAATCAAAAATATTATGTTAGGAAAAAAACCCAGAACATCTCCAGCTTAAAATGTCAAATAGTATAGACTATTAATGCCAGCTTTGGAGGCAGCAGAAGTGGAGCCTGCTAGAGGTTGTGGTGGTTTCCACAGGGACACTAAGACTGGGTATTAATTTAGAAGTTTGAATGTCCCAGAAAGAGAGACAGGCTGGGAGAGATGTCAGGAGTGAGAAGAACATGGAGGGAAAGTCGGTGTCAAGGGAAATGTAAGCAGCAGTGAGAAGTGGCCCAACCACAGCGGTCTACAGACGCCACCTGACGATCAGAACTCTAGTTTGCATCGAGCAGAGCTAGTCCAAGCTGTTGAAGCATAGGGAAAAGGTACCTGGTGAAGGCAAATAGGTATCTGGTGTAATAACATGCAGCGAGTCTACTTAAGAAGATTCTAGAGAATACCCAATAAAGAAGTGATAGATCAAAGGTTACAAAGTAAATCACATAGGTATATAAAAACAAGGAACTACATGGTTAAAGATACAGATATGATGAAAATAGTCACTCTACTTTCTGATTAATACAAAGGCTCTCAGATGTATGAACAGGTGATCAAAAGGCAATAGAACCATTTCAAAAATATGAACAAGCTAAGGAGGAACTGGGTGACTTTGTAGGTGTTTACTTTGAAGACAATTCAAAGGAAAAGCCAACAAGATTTCACTCTTTGTATTCTTGTTATTGTTAACATTGTTGGGGAATTGGAGTTAGTGGTGTTATATAAGCCTCAGATGTAGCATATCATTAATATTAGCATTGTTAATATCCCTTGATCCTAGAAAGCTTTCTTTAGAATTTGAGGAGTCAGATCTGAGTGAAATGGTAAGGGAAGAAGCACCAAACTCTGATAACAGCTTTTATAAAGTAAATAGTAATGATGTGACAGGTTTTAGAAGATCAGGAAGCACTTTGTGAGCTTCTTACCATCTCACTTTCAAGAATGAGTCCTTTTCTCATACCTCATCTTGATTAGAGTGAAAGAAATTGGCTGGCCTGGGGGGAAATATCTATCAAGAGTCAGAAGTCTAATGCTTACGACATGATAAGCCATTCTCTCAGGTGTTGAACTTGATGCTTGAAAGCTACTTGGCGAACATGGACATCTGACAAACGATAGATAAATAGAAAGCATTAGATCTGTCCCACTCACAGACCTAGGTGACACCTGACCTTACATTTGAGTTACATCTTGTCTTTAAAGTACTCAGTTCCACTGTAGAGCATATTTTTCCCAATAGGAGAGGAAATCTTCAGACCACATTCTTTATTTTTCTTGTTACTGAAGTCGTATGGTAACAAAATGTTGATACTGCTTATGGAACTCTGGAGAGTTAATGTGCTAACAGGTGGGAGCTGCAACCACTGCTCACTGTGTCAGCAGGGAGACCTGAGGACCCAGAATGCTGGCAACTCCTGAGATGGTAGACAAGCAAGGCTCTGTACTCAGCACCTCCATAGCTCAAATGACTCTTCCTATGGCTGCTCTGTTTTCTCTTCTGCCAAAGTCTTATTTGAACACAGATTTTTGGTGTCTTAAAAGAATCAGTTGATTATTTATCTAAGTCAGCATTAATATTTTTGATGAACACAATTTTTTAATAAAGCCATAAGATAATTGTTTGAAAGTCATAACCATTATTATTAATTCAATAATTATCTCTTTCTTTTTTTAAAAAAAAAAAACTTTATTTATTATTTATTTATTTATTTGCCTTGGTGTTTGCCTGGAACTGGAACTACAGACAGTTGTTAGCTGCCATGTGGGTGCTGGGAATCGAACCCGGGTCCTCTGGAAGAGCAGACCGTGCTCTTAACCACTGAGCCATCTCTCCAGCCCCAATTATCTCTTTCTTAAACCAGAGAGAATGGGGATTTTTTTACACAGATAAAAAATACTTTACGAATTAAAAAAAGAATTATAAGTATTATTTATTTCAACAATATATAGGCATTGACTAAATGTACATTTATAATTGTAATTTAAAAGCATTATTTCAGCAACCTGTTTTGAAAACAGATTGAAAGGATTTTTTCTTTTTTTATTATAAATAAAGCAGTCACATTTTCTATGCCTGTATATCCTTAATCAAGGTCCCTTCCTCCTCCCACCACATCAGGTCATTCTTTCTTCTCCACAACTCCCCATCCTCCCACATGGGCAGGCGTTCCCAAGGTCCCAAGGTCCAAATATTGCTTAGTTCAGCCTCCACTCCTGGCAAATCCATTTTTCAACCCCCAACATCAAGATTGAGTCAGGTGTTCCTCTAGGAGAGTGGGATCCAAGGTGTCAGTCCAAGGTGTTTCTGATCCCAAGCTGTTCTGAGGTTGTAATTTGCAACTTGGGCACGCTTTGCTTTTGTTGTTGTTGTTGTTGTTGTTGTTTTTGTTTCTGTTTAGAATCCACTAATGAGTGAGTGCATCCCCTGATTATCTTTCTGGGTTTGTGATACTTGACTCAGGAAGATATTCTCCAAATCCATCCATTTGCCTGCAAATTTTAGGATATCATTTTTTCTTACTGCTGAGTAATACTCCATTGTGTAGATGTACCACAGTTTGTTAATCCATTCTTCAGTTGAGGGACATCTAGGTTGTTTCCAGGTTCTTGCTATTACAAATAATGCTGCTATGAACATAGTTGAGGTAATGCCATTGGAGTGAGACTGTGCGTCTTTTGGGTATACACCCAGAAGTGGTATTGCTAGGTCCTTGGGGAGATTGATTCTCATTTTTCTGAGAAACCACCATACTGCATTTCAAAGTGGCTGAACAAGCTTACACTCCCACCAACAATGGAGGAGTGTTCCCCTTGCTCAGCATCCTCTCCAGCATAGGTTGTCATCTGTGCCTTTTATCTTAACCAATCTAACAGGTGTCAGGTGGTGTCTCAAAGTTGTTTTGATTTGCAATTCTCTGATGGCTAAAGATGATGAGCATTTTTTTCAAGTGCCTTTCAGCCATTTGTAATTCTTCTGCTGAGAATTACCTTTTTAGATCCGAACCCCACTCTTTGATTGGGTTGTTCAAGGTTTGGGGCTCTAGATTTTTGAGGTTACTATATATTTTAGAGATCAATCCTCTATCATTTGTAGGGTTGGTAAAAACCTTTTCCCATTTTGTAGGGTGTTGTTTAGTCCTATTGACAGTGTCCTTGGATATCCCACTTATTGATTGTTGATCTTAGTGTCTGTGCCACTGGTGGTATATTCAGGAAGTGGTCGTCTGTGCCAATTTGTTGGAGGATACTTCCAATTTGTAGAAATGTATTTCCCACTTTCTTTTCTATCAAGTTCAAAGTGGCTGGGTTTATGTTGAGGTCTTTGATCCACTTGGAAATGAGTTTTGTGCAGGGGGACAGGCTTAGATCTATTTGCATTTTTCTACACACTACCATCCAGCTATGCCAACACCATTTGTTAAATATATACTATCGTTTTTCCATTGAATATTTTGAGCCTATTTGTCGAAGATCAGGTGTTCATAGGTTTTGGGTTGATGTCTAGATCCTCAATTCTGTTCCATTGATCCACAAGTCTGTTTTTATGCCAGTACCAGGCTGTTTTTATTACTGTAGCTCTATAGTATAACTTAAAGTCAGGGATGTTGATGCTTCCTGAGATTCTTTTGTTGAGCAAAATTGTCTTGGCAATCCTGGCTTTCCTGTTACTCCAAATGAGATTGAGTATTGGTCTTTCAACTTCTGAAAAATATTGTGTTGGGATTTTGATGGGTAGTGCATTGAATCTATAGATTGCTTTTGGTAGAATTGCCATTTTTACTATATTGATCCTAGCTATCCAGGAACATGGGAGAGCTTTCCATTTTGACATCTTCTTCAATTTCTTTTTTCAGTAATTTAAAGTTTCTATCAAACAGCTCTATTACTACTTTGGTTAAACTTACACCAAGATATTTAATGCTATTTCAGCTATTATAAAGAGTGATGTTTCCCTTATTTCTTTTACAGCCCTTTTATCTTTAGTGTATAGGAGGGCTATTGATTTCTTTGAGTTTATCTTGTATCCTGCTACATTGCTGAAGGTGTCTATCAGCCATAGAAGTTCCTTGGAAGAAATTTGTGGGTCACTTATGTATACAATCATATCATCTGCAAATAGAGATAGCTTCTCTTCTTCTTTTCCAATTTGTATCCCCTTAATCTCTTTTTGTTCCCTTATTGCTTTAGCTAAAACTTTGAGAACTATATTGAATAGATAAGGGGAGAGAGGACATCCTTGTCTAGTTCCTGATTTTAGTGGGATTGCTTTGAGTTTCTCTCCATTAAGTTTGATGCTGACTGTTGGCTTCTTGTAAATCACCTTTATTATATTGAGATATTGTCCCTGTATTCCTGATCCCTCCAGAGATTTTATCATAAAGGAGTGTTGGATTTTGCCAAAGGCTTTTTCAGCATCTAAGAATATGATCATGTGGTTTTGTTCCTTAGTTTGTTTAAATGGTGGATAAAATTTACGTTTTTTTGTATGTTAAACCAACCTTCATTTCTGGGATGAAGCCTACTTGGTCATGGTGGATGATATTTTTTATATATTGTTATAAACGGTTTGCCTAAATTTTGTTGAGAATTTTAGCATCAATATTCATGAGGAAAATTGGTCTGTTATTCTCCTTCTTTGTTCTGTGTAAGTTGGGTATTAGGGTAATTGTGGCCTCATAAAAGGAATTTGGCAATATTCCTACAGTTACTACTGTGTGAAATAGTTTGAGAAGTAATAGTAGTAATTCTTCTTTGAATGTCTGGTTTAATTTGGCACTGAAACTATCTGGACATGGTCTTTGATTTTTGGGGAGGCTTTTAATGACAGCTTTAATTTCCTTAAAGGTTATAGGCCTGTTTAGGTAATTAATCTGTTCTTCATTTAATTTTGGTAAATGGTACCTGTCCAGAAAGCTGTCCATTTTTTCTAGGTTTTCCATTTTTGTGGAATATAGATTTTTGAAGTAAGACCTGATAATTTTCTGGATTTCCTGGGGGTCTGTTGTTATGTCCCCCTTTTCATTTCTGATTGTGTTGATTTGGACACTCTCTGTCTGCTTTTTGATTAGTTTGGATAAGGGTTTATCTATCTTGTTGACTTTCTCAAAGAACCAACTCTTTGATTCGTTGATTCTTTGTATTGTTCTTTTTGTTTCAATTGTATTGATTTCAGCTCTAAGTCTGATTATTTCCTGATGTCTACTTCTTCTAGGTGAGTTTGCTTCTAATTGTTCTAAGGCTTTCAGCTGAGCTGTTAGGTCTCTACCGTGGGATTTCTCTAGGTTTTTCATATAGGCATCTAGTGCTATGAATTTTCCTCTTAAGACCGCTTTCATTGTGTCCCACAAGTTTACATACATTGTGGATTCATTTTCATTAAATTCTAGGAAGACTTTGATTTCTTTCTTAATTTCTTCCTTGACCCAGAGGTGGTTCAGCTGATTGATGTTTAGTTTCCATGAGTTGGTAGGTTTTCTTTGATTTTTGATGTTGTTGAACTCTAAATTTAGGCCCTGGTGGTCTGATATGTTACAAGGGATTATTTTCGGTTTTTTGTATCTGTTGATATTTGCTTTATGACCAATTATGTGGTCAATTTTAGAGAAAGTTCCATGAGGGGCTGAGAAATATGTATATTCCTTTGCATTTGGGTGGAAGCTTCTATAGATATCTATTAAGTCCATTTGCATCATAACCTCTGTTAGACTTCTTATTTCTCTGTTGAGTCTCTGTCTTGTTGACCTATCCAGGGGTGAAAGTGGGGTGTTGAAGTCTCCCACTCTTAGGGTGTGAGAATTGATGTGGGATTCGAGCTTTTGCAGTGTTTCTTTTACATAAGTAGGTGCCCTTATATTAGGGGCATAAATATTCAGGATTGAAATCTCCTCTTGACCAATTTTTCCTGTGATGAATAAGTAATGATCAACTTGGTCCCTTTTAATTGCTTTTAGCTTTAAGTCTACTTTGTTAGATATTAGGATGGCAACCCCAGCTTGTTTCTTAGAATTATTTGACTGGAAAATCTTTTTCCAACCCTTTACTTTAAGCCTGTATCTGTCTTTGTGGTTGAGGTATGTTTCTTGTAGGCAACAGAAGGATGGCTTCTGTTGTTGTATTCATCTTGTTAGTGTGTGTCTTTTTATAGGTCAGTTGAGTTCATTGATATTAAGGGATATTAGTGACCACTGATGGATATTTCATGCTATTTTTGGTGGTAACTTGTTTGTATTTCCTTTCTCTGGGGTGTTCTTCTGTGGGATTATTGATTGTTTGTGGCTTCATGGGTGTATCTGGGGTCCTTAGGTTGGAGTTTTCCCTCTAATACTCTCTGTAGTGATTGATTGGTAGATAGGTATTGTTTCAGTCTGACTTTGTCATGAAATATCTTCTTTACTCCATCTATGGTGATTGATAATTTTGCTGTGTATAGTATTCTAGTTTGGCAGCCATGCTCTTTTAGCATCTGTATAACTTCAGACCAAGCCATTCTAGCTTTCATCATTTCCATTGAATAGTCAGTTGTTATACTGATGGGTCTGCCTTTATAGGTAAGTTGGCCCTTTTCATTTGCAGCTCTTAAAATTTTTTCTTTGTTCTGTATGTTTTGTTGCTTTATTATTTTTTTTCCTTTTTTTCTTTATTTTGTATTTATCAAAGAAACAGTAAAAAGAATTTAAAAAATGCTGAAGAGTTAACAATAACTATACAGAGGATAATAATCATAAGCATGGCTTATCAAGGGTGGAAATTCAAATAAGATTACTACACATATATTTTCTTTGTGTTCAGCTTTCCCTCTGAATTTTTTTTTCCATCCCTGTATATGCTTATTGAAGGTCTCTTCCCCCTCCCACCACATCTGATCATTTTTCTTCTCTGCAACTCCCCATCCACTCCCTTGGCAGGGAGCAGACAGTCCTATGGTCACACTGGTCCAACAATGATTGGATCAGTCTTCACTCCCGGCCAAATCCAGTTTTGTCCCCCCTCCCTCAAGAGTGAGTCAGGTGTTCCTATAGATGGACTGGGGTTTGAAGGGTCAGTCCAGGGTGTTTCTGATCCCAAGCTATTCAGTGGTTGTGGTTTGCTGCTTGGGCATATTTGGCTTTTTTTTTTCTTGTTTGTTTGTTTAGAGACCACTAG
>PVIH01031842.1:0-10334 GCA_004025045.1 Sigmodon hispidus | reverse complement strand
TTAGTAGCTTTCAGCATCCCATGTGTGGTTAGAGATGAATCCTTTACAAGATGTGGTTTTAGCTCTTGACCTCTGATAAACACTGTAATGAATACCAGGCCCTGGGATTGAGAGGGAGAGCTGATGTGTATGTGTGAACAGGATCCTAGACAGAAGCTGGGTCTGCAAACACTGACTGATTGAAAGAACCTCAGTGAGGCAGATCAATGGCTGTGTGTGCTCAGGGTGATGAGATGAGCTGCGGAGAGAAAAAGCTTCATTGTAAACTTCCACTGATGCAGTCTGCACAGGCAAGCCACCAGCATCCCAGCCCCTGGGTTTATGAGCTTTCTCTTTCTGGTCTCCTCTATTTCATGAGTTATCTGTCTCCTTATGCAACCTTCTAGTCTAAAGGTGAAGACTTTAATCTCTGCATCCCAGAACCAGGAGCTCTTAGAGAAGAATCCAGTGAGCTGTGATGTCTGCCAGACAGAAAATATTACAAGAACATTAGGGATTATGGGTAAGTTAGTTCCCTTTCCATTCTTATCCATCCAATAGGTTAACAATATCCTGTCTTCTCTTCATCAGCAATCCTCTGAGTTTCAATGTGGTCCCATGTGCATAAATGTTCTGTCATCTCAGAAGGATGAAGGATCAAGGCACTTAGAGGTAACTACATTACATCAGCTGTCCCAGAACTCCCTGGTAGTTGTCAGGTGAGTGATTCTCACAGATGGTGAGGTCTGCATGTCTAATGTGGTCATGTTAGTGTAAATATAGTACTTTCACATCACCCCTGGTAAGAACAGAGTCTCCAATACATATTCTCTGTGTCTATGGAGGATTGCATCACATCATGTCACTTCTACTTGCTTCAACCATCATACAAAAGTGAGAGAGAATAAGAGAAGGAAATGTGGAATATATTTAATCATATATTCTACAAATACTGCTGCGGTGCACCAAACTTCAGATAATCCATCCTGGTAATTCCTCTTTTTCCAGTATAAAGAGGAGCTGGCTACATTGGTTCAGAAATGCAGACAGGCACACAGGCAGGGTCAGTGCACTCCATGGATAGCAGGGACTGGGAACCTGTCCTGAATCAAAGACCTTTCCTCTACCTTTTCCTCCCCAACCCCGCCCTGCTCCTAGGCCATCATTTTCTTTTCAAGTGTTGGGCTCCAAATCTGGGTGATGTTATGGGTCTGTGATTTTCCCCGTTTGGGCAGCAACTCTAGTCCCCACCTCAGACAATAACATCTTTCTGGGCTAGGAATGGAAGAAGATTTGTTCATGGTCTCTTTCCCAGGGCTTCTCCCTCCTTGAGTCTGATACTAGGATTGAGAAGCAGTGCAGAGAAGGGGCAGTGAGGTCAGGCTGGATATTTGGTGGACTGTGGCAGGCAGGTGGATATAACTGGAGGGTTCTGACTTCTCTACCCAACTTGCCTTTAAATAGTTCTGAATATGTGCCCTAAAGTGTGACATTCAGTTTTAATTGCCTTCTTTCCAGTTTCAACTTCTCAGGAATTCCTGTTTCTTTAAGCAATATCAAGTCCCAGGTGCTTTAAAAGATCTCCATCACAAAGCTTTCTAACCTGCATCTCAGGCAAGTACAAATGTCCTCTGACTCCTAACAAGATGTAAACAAGGAGACTCTGTTCTTATATGGGTAGCTTCTCTAGCCCTATACCTAAGCCTTTGGGTAATTCTGTTTGTGAGCCTTGTAGCCTCTTTAATGGCATGCTGTTGCCTTCCTTCCAAAAGAATGGAATTTCCTTCTGAGTTGCAACACGACACTTTCTCACTGGTTACACATTCATCCAGTTGTGTTAGCTAAACGCGAGGCCAAATAACCCATTTTCAAAAGCAGGGATCCTTTCCATTAGGCCACACTAAAGAAAAGGGACAGTTCTGGTCCTTTCCTAAGGTAATGTGTTTTCTCTTCTCATAGGCTCTAAACCTATGAGTGTCCCACAGAGCTGCATCTTGCAGCCTCTTCCATCTTCCCACATTTCTTCTCCTTGCTTGATGAGGTTTCACTAAGTTGCCTCCCTAAAGCTGTAAGCTTCCACATTTCCTTAAGCTCCCTCCATACCCCATGAGTGCTTATGAACCATGTGTGTGTCATCCATGCAGGTGTAATTCAGATGGAACAGCTTTTCCTCTTCCTCCTCCATCACTCTCCCCTGGACAGTTGTGGGGATATTTGCAGCTTACCTGCGCCACAGCTTTTCATTTTTTCTTTCCTTGTTTTCCTCCTTAGAATTACTTATAGTCTTTTTGGGCTGGAGTGATGGCTCAGAGGTTAAGAGCACTGACTCTTCTCCCAGAGGACCTGAGTTCAATTCCCACCATCCACATGGCAGCTAACAACTGTCTGTAATTCCAAGGTCTGACACCCTTACACAGTTATACATCTAGGAAAAAAGCACAAATTCACGTAAATACAAATAAATGTTTTTTTTAAAAAAAAAGAATTAGTTTATTGCATGTGTGTGAATATTTTGCCTGAATAAATGTCTCTGTACCAAATGGGTGCCTGGTTTTCCAAAGAGATCAGAAATGGCTCAGATTCCCTTGAACTAGGTTATATATGGCTGTCTGCCTGCTGGTAGATGCTGGGAACCTAACCTGCCTCTTCTGCAACAATAATAACTGCTCTAAAGCCATTATGGTTCTCTTTTGAAATCTAATTGCATTGTCTTCTAGAGTCTAGAGAGATGGCTCAGATGCTAAGAGACCATATTCTTGCAGAATGTCTTTGGTCAATTTTCAGCATCCATATGGAAGATTATATATATATATATACATACATGTATATATATATATCTGTAACTCCAGTTTCTGGAGATCAGACACCCTCTTCTGACCTCTTCCAGCACCAGAAACACAGGGGCTGTACATATTTGCTTTCAGGCAAAATATCTGTACACATAAAAATATCAGTAAATTTATATTTTTCATTGTCTTCACATTTCCATATTTTAATTCCATTAGTAATGAGAGGATGAACCTCAACAGGCTTTGCTGAGTTTGCTAGTATCAATATGCCTTTGTTTATTCTTGGTTTTGCTTTTATTTCTTGTTACAGCGTTTCTTTGAGATACAGCCTTAGCTGTCCTGGAAATCACTTTGTATGCCATCCTGACCTTGAACGCACAGATATGCACAACACTGACTCTCAACTGCTGGGATTAAAGGTATTTATCTCAACACCAAGCTTCCATATGCCTTACTACATATAATAAGGATGAAATGAACTGTTCATTTCTTTGGGGTATTTCTCCTCATAGTATAACAATGCTTGATTTAAAAACCCACAATATTCTGACATGGGAAACTTCAGGAAGTCTGGCCATTTTTTGTGACATCAGTAATGGGTCATCATCTCTTCTTAGTCCTTAAGTCTCGGCATGAACATGGGTATGCATATTTTCTCCAGTTTGTATTTCCCACAAATGTACACACATTACCACTCTTTTCTGTTGGGAATCATACAATGTAAAAAAACACCATTGAAAGCCTTTCAGTACTTAAGCTTATTTCATATGTAAGTAAATCCCCTGCCGGGTCTGTGCTCACAATTTTACACTGACTTGGCTAAGGTTCATTATCTGATTCCTGGAGATATAGTTCAAACAGCAATGTTGCCTTCAATTGGCTTGTTGTGTGTCATGTGCTTCACCACACAGAAATCAGTGTGGGTAGATGGGGAAGTCTTTGATTGCTGGTATGTGTCAGATTTTCGTTTGCACTGATCTTGACAGCTGCCAGCCACGACTGTCTGCAGGTTGGTATAGATACAGGGCCCCTCAGCCTTGCAAGTATTATAGATGTTGTGGACCAACTATGTCTAGACTGCTCAGCTCTTTGTTCCAACTTTCACCACAGCATCCTGGCAGTGCAGGTATCAGATTACTCAATCCTTAATGTAGCCACTGATGGAGATCTTCTGTAAGTCTAGGACTCAGTGCTCATTAACCCTTACCTTCCATGGTACCTTCTCTGGTACCTTCCAGCATCCAGGACCTTCATTTCTCCTTCCTGTCACCTTACAGCCTCTCTCCTTCTTCAGGATTAACCCTCCTTGCACACTTGATCTCTTTCTCCTTCCCCTGACCTTCTTTCTTTCATGCCCCTTCTGATTTTTCAACTGTTGCTTCTTCAGCTGTCAGAGAGCTGGCTGTCTTGTCTCTAGTCCTATTTGACTTCCCCACTGTCTCTGCCATTCCACTGTCCTCTCTCTCCTTGTGCCTGTCTCTCTGTCTCTCCCCTGTCTCTCACTTCAACTCTGAGACACAGTCTCACATCACCCAGGTGAGCATGTAAACATGACCTTGCTGCTGCCTTTGCTGATAGCTGTGACTACAGGTGTGACCCACTACGCGTGCTTCTGCTGGTGCGTCCTCGCTTCCTGCATCCCATCAGCTATGCTAACAAAAATAGGGAAGGAAAGACCAAGCAAGAAGTCTTTTCTTGTGTCAAATGTTGCAACACCAATCACTCATCACAGGAGAGCATCTTCCAGCCAAGCCTGAGCAACCTCATTATATGGCCTAAAAGTGATTTGGAAACCAATCACCACCATCTGGTAGAAACAGCCACAGCCTTGGCTCTTAGCATCATTCATCATCACTGCGGTTTTCACTGTGTTCCACTGAACCCTTGCCTTCTATCACAATTCACGGTCACTGATGCTTTGCTTTTAAACCAACCACAGCCTTGCCTCTCAGCACCTCACACTGCAGCACCTCTCTTAGGCCATCATGAAAATGGCTCACCTCCAGCTAATTGGAAATTATTCCAGACCCTTCTACTTTTCTCTGAGGCTTGGGATAGCAGTAAGTCTTCTGCAAATAGTTTCACAACATCCAGAACTGGGCCATATCCTCAGAATAAAACAAATCAACTGTGGTCTTAGAACAATTTTTTCAAGGTATCTGCATAGATTTCAAGACAATCTTGGGATAACTTGAGTAGTCTGCCTAGATGCTTGACTTACAGAGTCCTCTTGCTCAAAGCAGCCAGGGCAGCAAGGAGAATCCAACAGCTGCCAATTAAGTTACCACATGAGTTATCAACTGCATTCATAGGAAATAAACAGTAGCAAGTGTTTGTTACAATCATAATTCAAAAAACACCAACAGTGATTTTCTACAAACCTGATTTTGAAACTGTATCAACAGTGTTTTATCCTTGCACAGTGCCTGATTGTGTGTTGGGCCTGTCTTATCTCAATCAAGTGAAGATTTGGCACACTTGTCTCTTGCATCTAGCAGTTTCTTCTCAAATTCAGGGAGTTCCTGAAGAAGGCAGAGTGGCTCTTTATGCATAGAGAATATTGGTGGGCAAGTGGCCCAAATATGGACAGCATCATTAGTCTGTCAGGAAGGACCTGGGTGTCTAAGTTTCTCTTCTATTAAGATGATAAAGTACCACAAACAAAATGACTTAAAAAGGTGTTTAATCTGATTACATAGTCAAGGGATTACAGCCTATGATCCTCCAGTAAAAGCATGGCCATGGGAACTGCTGAGACCAGTTCACATTTTGACCCACAAACAGAATGCAGAAAGAGAGAGACCCTGGGAATGGCACAGATCTTAAAATCTCAAAAACTACTCTCACTGACACACTAATCTCCAAATGGGTGACGTCTTCTAATCCTTTCTATACAGTTCTACCAGCTGGAGACCAAGTATTCAAAATTATGTTCATGTGTTTATCAGGACCACTCTTATTCAAATTAGAACACTGGATAAAATAGTCTCTAAAATTTCTGCAATTTTGTTTCTGCAAAATTTGTATCTTCAAACTGGTATAGAGTACAGGAAGCTCTCAATTGTCCTGAATATGCTATACCAAAGTCAAATTATGATCAGATATACAATTAATTAGACTTATAAACCCTAGTGAAATGGGAATCCAGTCAAAGTCTTCCAAACAAACAAATAAATAAAGCCCAGGGCCAGTTTTAGCACAGAATTATAGCCAACTTTCAAAGAAGAGTTCATGCCTATACTCCTTAAATTATTCCGCAAAATAGAAAAAAGTGTCATTGCCCAAAACATTTTAAAATTCACAGTTACTCAGATACAAAACCACATAAAGAATCAAGAAAGAGTGAGAATTACAGACTAGTTTTCCTTAGAGCATAGATTTAAAAATACTCAATTCATTACTCACAGACTGAATCCAAGATTACGTCAAAAACTTCAAGAACTTTAATCAAATGGGCTTCATCCCAGAGATGCAGGCAAGGTTCAACACACAAAAACAGTAAATATAATGCAACATATAAATGAACTGAAAGAAAAAGTCCATATGATCATCTCATTAAATGCTGAAAAATCCTTTGACAAAATCCATCACTCTTTCAAGATAAATCTTTGGGTGATATTAGGAATACTAGGGCCATCTCTAAAACACAATAAAGCCATTATGCAACAAGCCAATAGCCAACATCAAATTAAGTGGAGAGAAACTCAAAGCCTTTCCACTAAAGTGAAGAATAAGGAAAGGTTTCCACTCTCCATATCTACTGAATATAATACTTGAAGGTTTACTTATAGTAATAAGACAAGTGAAGGAGATCAAGGGGATACAAATTAGGAAAAAGTCAAATTATTGTAAATTGCTAATTACATAAAAGAACCCTACATAGGGGACCCTAAAAGTTCAACCAGGGAACTCCTACAGGTGACATTTCCAGCAGTGTGTCTGGACATAAGATTAATTTTTAAGAAAATCAGCAGCCCCTGCTTTACAAATGACAAATGTACTGAGAAAGAAATCATGGACACAACAGTTTTAACAATAGCCTCAAATAATATAAAATTTATTAGGGGGACTCTAACCAAGCACAGGAGAGACTTGTATAGTACAAACTTCCTATCCTGGAAGAAGTTATCAGGAGACAGAGGGATCTGCCATGCAGATAGACTGGTAGGAGATCTTACCAAAAGCAATCTACAGATTCAATATGATCCTCATTAAAATTCCAACACAATTATTTACAGAACTTATAGTGACAATTATTCACTTCATATGGAAAACAAAATCCCAGGATACCTGAAACAATCCTGAACAATAAATGAACTGCTGAAGGTATCATCATACCTGATTTCACATTGTACTACAGGCTTACGATTTCAAATGACATGAATAACCTGAGAACCCCCAACAGCATTTCATATCAACTTTTGCAATGTCTCAGCCAGTGGTGGCCCTGCTGCCTCCAATGTACAGTCATGATCCACAGTATGAAGACACAGCCTAGCATCTTTCTGTAAGAGCCTCCCTTGGATACTAATATCTTTGGAGATTGTGGAACAAATCAATGTAGTTTTATCATGTTTTCAGTCTGCTCAGTAATGGAGAGTTAAGATATAAATCTGTCCTAGAAGAAGTGCATACATCTTCTGTCTCTGACATCATCTAGGAGAAAGATGGAAACCTACACGATTTGTTGATGGATTCCTCTCGAGATTTATCAGAAGTGCAACTACTAAGGCTCAGAGTAATGCAGAATGTACTCCCTCACTCAGAAAGTTTCAAAGAGACTTTAGGAACGACTGCATAGAGGTCATTCTTGTGATATTTGGAAAAAGAATGTGCCTATGTCCTGTTCTTAAGAATTGGTCAGAGACTAAATTAAAATGTAATGTATTAATTTCTCTGCTGAAGGGAGTTTAAAGAAAGCATATCTTTGAATCTGTGGCATAATTGTTACCCATCACACCTGTGTAGTTCACCATGAAAAAAAACTAAGTGACACAAAGAAATACTAAAAGTACCATTGGGAGAGAAGGAGACAATGTTTCATCCACAGTTTTTACTGAAAGAATAGAGCCTGAAATTGTTAATGAGATCGGTGCCATCACAGAGTGGCCCCTGCTCTGCAATGAACAATTAGAAAACTGCTCTGAAGGAACCCACATACTCCAACCAAATAAGCCTCTATCTTATGGGGGGAAAAGTGTAAAGGTTTTCACTACATTTAGAAATCAGTCATAAACACAGGCCGAGGCAAGTGTGATTCGTGTGTGTGTGTGGGGGGGTAGATATGTCTCAAGGTTTATCCTAAACTGACAGAGATCTCCACAGTGTCATTTTGTGGTTCTGTCTTTGGATACATGAGAGAGGCAAGAATGTGGGAATTTTTAATTCTTTTTTCAATCCAGAACAACTGAAGCCAGGCAACATGTGTGTCTGTGCTGGAGTCACTGTAATAAGAGGGCCCTAAGAGGTTAGGATGCCCTCAGAGACCATTGTGTGATGGCTGCCTGGGACATGCTATATTCCCTAGAAGTTGTAGTTACTAGAACCATGCAACACTTTTTAAAAACAGCACCATGCAGGAAGTGGAGCCGGTCTGAGAGAAGTCTGTTTTGCAGGCAGCAAACCTCAAGAGACTGAGCCCCCTTAAGTTCTTGAGAACCGACTTAGTCTGTGTCCTATTGCCATTGAAGACAGGCCCTGAGCAAAGGGACTCTTTTAAAGTGAAGCAGTTAATTGGAACATGCTTACAGTTCCAGAGGTTAAGTTCATTGCCAGCATTCAGCAGAGCATGGCTGCATGGAGTCACACCTGGTGCTAGAGACATAGGTAAGAATTCTACATTCAGTTTCTCAGAAAACAGAAAGAGTAAAGAACAATCAGGACTGGCTAGAGTTCAGCTTTCTTCTATAAGTTGCTTTTTCTCTTGATCTTTTATCATAATAGCAGAAAAAGCAACTACTACAACTTATTCAATGGCTTTCCATGAGGAAGTTTTGTTATGGTTTTTTCACCTGTCTCTCAGCACAGTGAAATTGGTTATAATTACTTTCCATATTTGATCTTATATTATGATTTTTCTTGTTAAAGAAAGAGAGTGTTGCTGCAAGTTCAATTACCAAGTTAATGTAAGGAATGTCCTAGGATGCTTGCATTTCTATCACCATGTATAAAACATAAAATCAATATAATCTTCTCCTCCTAGTTTTGATTGAACTACTGGACCGCTTCTCCACTTGATAAGTTCTGGTATTGTAGGAATAACACACAAATTAGGAATTAAACTATTTTTTTGTTTTGAGGTTTGTTTTTTTTTAAGTCTCTTGGCTACTTAGTCAAAGCTTTGAAGAAAAATCTTGCATTTTTCTGCCAGAGATGGAGTGCACACCTTAGACATCCCTCTATAGAGGGTCACCGGATGTCCCATAGTCCTACCATACATCCCTTGCTATGTATTAATGCTAGTTCCATAAGCTCAGAACTGTAACACACTAAATTCCTGGATACTTCATTCCCAAAAGCTGAGCTTTGGGAATTGTCTGAGTCCCCACCTACATCGTCCTAGATATGCTTTTCAATGGTAGCCTTCTAGGAAACATTTTGCTTTGAGTGAAGAGTAATGTGAGTTCTTACATATTTCTTTTTTTTCTTGTCACTCTATTTTATTTTATTTTTTGAAAGTAAAGTCCTTTTCTTCTATGTAAAAGAAAACAAAATGAGAAGTAAGGGAAACATCTCATGGGCATTGCCCTTGTGCAGGAACAGGTGCAGAACATGGTTGTGAGAGGAGCTTGATGTCATAATAGCTATCCTGACGCCATATCTTGTTTCCCCATATATTGAAATCATTTTCTTTCCTCAGACAATAGATCCTGATTAGAATTTACTCTTCCTTTACTCACTCTGAGGTCCAGGTCCTCCCCTCCCCCCATGCCATCCAGATTCACCCACTCTCTGATTCACATTAGAAAAGTACAGGATTCTAAGAGATACAACAAAAAATAACAAAATTAGAATAAGATAACACACAGCCATCACAGAGACATTGGAGAAGTCAAACCAATCGAAGGAGACAAAAGCCAAAGAAAAGCAAAAAATCAGTGATCCTCTGGTTCACACACACACAGGAGTCCCATAAAAATGCTGAGCTGGGAGCTATGGTATAGACACAGAGGACCTGGTGCAGAACCACGCAGGCCCTGTGCTTGCTGCTTCAGTATCTATGGCTGCAGATAAGCTCTGCTCAGTTGATTTAGAGCATCTTGTTCTCCTGGTGTCCTCCATCCTCTCTTGTCCTCACATTCTCTCTGCCTCCTCTTCCTCAGCGTACCCTGAGCTGTGTGTGGAGAGATTTAATGGAGAAGTCCCAATTAAACCTCTGTGTTCCAAAGTCTATCCCCCCTCTCTCTATCTCTCTCTCACACACATCTGCCTGTAGGTCTCTGTATTTGTATATATTTGCTGCAGGAGGCACTGATCTATGAAGATAGCAGAGAAGCATTAGGAGTCATTTTATACCTACTTAGAAACAGCAGTATTTGTTTTAACACAGGGCTGTCTAGTCTCTGG
>PVIH01031841.1:0-10335 GCA_004025045.1 Sigmodon hispidus | reverse complement strand
CCCCCCCAGCATACCCTAGCTCTATTCACCCAGGCACACTACCCCCCCAGCATACCCTAGCTCTGTTCACTCAGACACAGTACCCACACACACACTCAGCCTACCCTAGCTCTGCTCACCTAGGTACAATATTTGCCATGCACCCTAAGCCAGAAACAGCTTGCTGGGGTCCCCATCTGCTATCCCAGAACAAGGCTAAGGGCATATCTTTGTCTGTTTGTCATCCCCCAGCTAGAAGAGCCCAGGGATGCAAAACTTCCATTTGACAGAGGACTAATCTCCTGTGAGTATGAGTAGAGCCTGGAGAGACCCTCATTTCACACCCAGAAAAACTGAGGCACCTAAGCCAGCCTGAAGCTGTAAGAGATCGACCCATGCATGAAGTTCCACCCTGTGAGTAGAAGGAAGTTTACCCAGCAGACAGACAGATATCTCCACAACTACATCCTACAACACCCCAGTACAATACTCCCGTTATAGGGCATGTACCTTGAAGTACAGAAAAGTCTGGGGTGTGACCAATTAAAACCTTGGCAGAGGCTTCAGGCAGGAAAGAGAATTTGCCTACAATGTGGCAACTCATGTCAGAATTCTCACAAGGGAGTAACCAGGTTAGTGTCTATTCTGACTAGGTCAAGCATCAACCTAAGTCACCAGCTATATCAACTAGTTTCTGTTCTTCTTAGAAGAGGCAAGAGTCATGTCTCTTAAGTCTTTGGAAGATTTGCAAGTTTCCCACAGGCTAGAGATGGAGCCGGGAGATAGGGAAGTAAAAACTAGACAGGTGTCCCTGGAAGAGATCATTCTTTTTTGCCCAGTTAAGGATTTCCCTAAAAGAGCATCCTAGGAACCTGCAGGATGTAAACCAAAATACAACTATCAATTCTTTAATTGTTTTCTTTGTCTTCCCTGGGGCACAGTAAAGCTACCCCCTGCCTCTCTGTGTATGCACCTGCAGGCAGCTAGTGTCGCATGTTTAGAAAGAACACTCCAGAGAAGGAAAGCCTGGGGAAGGTGGGGAAAGAAAAGACCCCTCTGCTGTGCTGGTGACTTCCTAAGATCACCACTATTGGCTCCTTATGTGGGCTTCTCAGTCAGGCTGGACCAATCATGTACACCCAAGCAGACTAATTTAGACCAGCTGGCCCAGCTACAGATAACCACGCAGAGGAAGAAGGAGAAAGACAACCTGGGAAAGCAAGAAGCAGGGACTTGGGAGAAATCTCAGTGGCTTTTGAACATTAAGTGAGCTGGAATGCAAATGAGATGCAAATGAGATGTTAATGAGTCTCTAGTATTTTTGAAAATAGACACCAGTGGTTTGGCTAAGAGAATAGTAGCTAATCTCTCGGTGGCTAGGGATATCCAAAGTGACCTCTCCTAGAGGGCACCCATTGAGCTACTCAGAGCCAGATCTGTAGCCCACTAAGCCACAGTACACCCCAGTGCCACCTGCCAAGGTGCATGAGTCCCCACAGAGCGAGCAGCTGCCAAGGAACCTTGCCTTTCTTTGTTTGCACAAGATGAATAGGTAAAGCACAAAGGTCACCCATATCTGTAATGCACGGCGCCATAGGAGTCTAGTGGGGGGGGCGGAGGGGAGCATCATTATGACTTGTGAGGAGACCTGTCCTAGGGTTACAAGCAGGTTTGCGCCAGCGCCCCATCTAGAGCTAGAGCTCTGTGGCTCCACTGCCCACCCCTCCCCTACTTGTTCTTGAGTGAGAGTGGGGCTCTTTTCTGGGGATACTTAGGTGACTGCTGGGAGGAGGAGGTGGCAGGAAGGGATTTCGCCCATCTGACATCAGGAGGTGGTCTGCATGGGTGAGGGTGTCCCTCAGCTTTTGACACTTCCTAAAACATTCCAGGATTTTGAATTCTGTGGAATCACAAACTGCCGAAGCTCCCTGCTGCCGACCTTTCCCTTCTAGTCCTCCCTAGACAGTTCTGGGAGAGGGATTCCATCTCTCGGAACTTAGGAAGACTCCAGCGAAGATCTGCAAATACCAGAAGGAAGACAGAAAATTGTCAAATGACAGAGAAGAATCTCATTCTAGCAACTAGCTCTGCCTTGGCTTTCCTGGCTCTTTTGGATGCTTGAGGTGCCAGAAGGGCCCTCCAGAGGGCACAGGGGAGCTGGCTGCACTGCCTCAGAGACAGCAGCCAGGAAGAAGAAGCAAGCAGGCAAGGTGGTTGCATTTGGAGAAGAGACATTCACAGCCTGAAGCTGCTCCTTGGGAGAGCCCCCACCACAAAGAACTATGTACCCAGAAGGCAAGGTGGCTCACCTTCCCTCTCTTCCAAGCTTCCTCTGCCTGGGTCTTAGTGGCAGAGCTCAGGGTAGGACTGAGCATAAGGAGATGGAGCAGGGAATAAATGAGGCATAGAGCCCTGATAGTCACTGGCTCAGAAGTGCTTCCTAACAGGCTCCTTGAGTTCAAGGCCAGTTGTTCAAAACAGTTGGTGAAAGCTTAATAAATAAAAATGTGAACTAACTGACTAGTTGATTAATATTGGAGACCTAGACAGTGTACACATGCGTACGTATGTAGGCAAGTGTGCATGCACATGGATGCCAGATGTTGATTTCCTATGTCTTCTTCGATGACTTTACACCTTATATTTTGAGACAGAGTCACCCATTAAACAAAGAACTTGCCAATCCACTTAGACTGGCTGTCGATCCAGTCCTAATGATCCTGTACCTGTTGCCCCTAATCGGGTGCTGGGGTTACAAGAGCATGCCTCCCACGTCCAATTTGTCACATGAGTGCTGAAGATCGAACTCAGGTCTGCATCTACATTTGAATGAGTCAAGATGTAAAATGGTCGGTCTGAACAACTGAGCACCCTTGATCTTCCTCTGAGCCGTTCATCTGGAGATAATGAGTGAAACGCTGTACAGTGCAGGGCACACATAGGTGCTCTACAGACAGTGCACAGACCGTGCTTGCCCTTTTCTCTCCTTTCCGCATTGGTCTATGGCAATTAATGCCTTCACTTCTGCTCCTCTCCCAGACAAACATTCTCTACTTCCTGATGGCTTCCTCCTCATCCTGCAAGGTGTAAACAGTGAGTGAAAGTCAGCATACAGAGCCCAATGTTTCTAGACTTGAACTCTGTCCCTCCTAGTCATTGTGTGATTTCAGGCAAATGATTTGACCCTTCTCAAGTTCAGGTCTCTCCACAACTGCACAGGACTACCGCAAGAACAAGATGTGTTAAGTGTGATATACTTGACCATATCTACTTTATAGATGGTGCTGTGTGAATTTAAAAGATAATAATATAGTCAGCTCTGATGTCATCCCCTCGCAGCTTTCAAACTCTGAAAAATGTTTCTGAATTAAGCTGGACACATGGTAGCACTTGCTACCGTACAAAATCCTATTCTGTGAATTCACATTGCTGTGGTTGGCACATGTGCCCTAGAGCAGCAGAGTGGAGGTCGATAGGTGGGCCCTGATGTATGGCCTCAGAAGAAGAAAGTCTTCACCTTGACCGGACTTACAGAGTCCTTTTGGGACCCTCAGTCTAATTTCTTCCCCTTCTATGGTTCATAACTAGGCAGCTTGAAAGATGGATGTGTCCCTCCTCTGAAATGACTTAGCCATCACCCTTTTGGAGGCAGCTTCTCCAGGATACAAGTCCAGTAACTGGCCCCTCCACGCAGCCTCTGTGTTTCTCTGTAGGAAAGGTCCAACTCTGCCTTCAAAGATTCAAAAGGTTGAATGTACCTTAGGCCCTCCTCCAGCCCACCATCAGCTCTGCCCCCAGCCGCATCTGGCAGCAGCAGCTGTTAGGAGATCCTATCTAGGCCTGGCTTGACATTTCAATAGCCCAATACCCAGAGATAAAAGTTGTCACTGAACAAAGTCCCAGTGCCCTTGCCCTTTCTCTCACCCCTCCCTCTCTCTTCCCAGAGAGTCACCAGGCATCATCAGGTGGGCACTGAGATGGCCTCTGTCTCCTGCTCCTACTACAATCCCTACTGTGGGGGTGGGAGGGCCTTTAAAAAGGATGAATATGAAGAAGCAGTTTATCACCTGCGTTTTTATGACTGCTGCAACTGGGAGGGGGTGGAGATGTCCTTTCAGATAAGCATTTGGAGGAGGGGTAGAAAGATTTTCAAAGCTCCCTTTGTTCTTTTGGAGAGCCAAGCCATGAAGTTCTGGCAGACAGCCCAGGAAAAAAGGAGGATTTTAAAACACAATCCGAGCTGGCTTCCAAACCCTTCACCATCCCTGTCATCAATTAGGGATGTTACTTAACAAGAGTTTGGGCCGGTGTCTCACCCAGCCTGCTCTCCCTAATTGGATGCAGACTGGTGATGAATTCCTGGAAAAAGTTCTCCACACTGCAGAGGTCTTCTCCATGGCCTTGGACACTCTGGGACAACTCAGGCTGGGCTGATATTGGCCTTCCGAGGTAGGGCATATCCCAAGCAAGAAAATAATAGGATCTTTGTGGGGTGATTGGGTGCAGAGCAAGAGGACAGACCCAGGACTCCAATCATGCATGCTGCTAACTAGCCAGGAGTTATCCATCCAAAGGATGGAGAAGAGGCTGATTCTGTGTTGTCTGCACACCGCAGCCCTGTTCGACAGCAACCCAAGATTCTTCCACTCAAAACCTCAACCTCTGATTTCTCAAAGATGGGTTTGGATCAAAAAAAGGGTGAGTCTAAAATTGAGTTGAGTTGTTGTTATAGCCAATGCATCTTAAGTCATGGCCTTTGTACTACCAAAAAACAAGAAACAATCATCTTTGCCAAGCTTAGCGGGACACACTTGTCCGGTAATTGGCCCTTCCACGCAGCCTGTGTATTGCAGAAGGCTTAGTACTTAGAAGGCAGAGGCGGAAAAGTGGTGAGTGTGAGGCCATCCTGGACAACACAGTGAGTTCCAAGTCAGTGTCAGCAACATACCAATACCTTTATCTCAAAAAATGCATAAATAAAATGGTGACCCTTCTCCACCAAGTAACTCACTCTCCAGTTTTCTGCAAAGACAAGCCCTCAGAGAAGTATGTCTCATGGTGACTGAGGCACTCTGACCTTTGGAAATGACTGAGCCTTGGGGTTCAGGGTTCTCCCAACCTTACTTTGCAGTCCCCAGGGCCATTTTCTTTGCTCTGAAGAGAAGAGTTGAGATCAAGGTAGAATGTTTACATAAAACTTGGCTAAGAAACCCAGATTAATACTAGCCTAGATGGTTGCATCTGAGACCATATGATTAGCCCAGAGCTTCACAAGCAGCTTTTGTGCTCCAGGATGCTCTTTCTACTCAGTGCTACTCCACTTGAGAGGTCCTACGTGAGGTGAGTGAGGCAGGGCTTTTACCTCCACACTGCTGGAGCCCTGTCTTTAGGTTGTTTATGCTTCAGCTTGGGCCTCTTGGCTGGGTAATTAAGGGACAAGATATCCCACCAGGTACTTTCCTCAAGGATCTTATGACCTTGCAGCCACCACAAGCATATCAGTGTGCCATCCCATGTGGCCATTGGAAATACACATGTGCAAAAGTAAAGGGCTGTTTCTCTAGTTCAAGTGGGCTCAGCCCACTTGAAGACTTGGCCTTCAGTCTTAGTTTATGGCTCATCTTTCCAGTACTCTTTGGCAATTATACCCTGCCCTGTTTGGCTGCAGCCTTAATGCATCCCTGCCTGGCTCCTGCCAACTTCCTGCTGAAGTCTAAGAGGCCCAACACTATTCCCTAGAACTTTGTTTTCTGGCAGAGCCTCTGCACTGGCCAGATGGACCATCTGGATTTAGCATACAGACAGACACCCACTCCATGCAAAGACTTCTCTTAGCCTTGCCCTACCTATAGCCACGCTCCTTACCCCAAATCATCACCAAGGATAGTAACCTGATACTACGTAAGCTAAGGTCATCCCAAGTTCTCTGGATGCAGGGAAGGGATGGTTGCAAAGCCATAGAGAATCAGCCATATTACTGAGCCAGACATATGAGGAGCCCAGATGGGGAGCTCTTCATTCTCTATAACTCTCCTCAAGATGAGTGGTCCATGAACTTCTACCACAGAGGAGTTGCCCAATAGTCTTGGGTCAGTAGAATTACTGTGGCCCATGAAGGAAGGGTTAGGGCCAGAGGAGGTGCCTCACCAAGGCACCTGAAAATTCTGAGTCCTGATACCCATAAATCACCAGTAAACCTACAAACCCACCAAATACTCAAGTGTGTCCAGATAGTAGAGGGAAACCAGGAGAAGGGAAGAGCCACACAGGAATGGGAGTGGACCATCACAAGCTTAATTAAAAGAGATCAAGGAATCATGGGAGGTCCACACATCAGAATCTCCCAAAATGAGGGTCTCAGTTAAATTTAGTAGATTTCAAAAGGTCAAAATTTTGTATCTTCTACTTTTTTGTTGTTGTTGTTAATCTCCTATTGTGAAGGGGTTGAACCCAAGGACATTGTACATTCCAGGCGAAAGGCTCTACCACTGAGTAACACTCCCAGCTAGCTCCTTGTTGTTTATTTGCTTTGAGACCAGAACTTGATACTTAGATCAGGCTAGTCTTGATATCCCTATATAGCCCATCCTGACATCAAATTTGTAATTCTCCTGCCTCAGCCTTTCAAGTGCTGGTATGACAGGTCTGTGCCACCATAGCCAGCTCCTGGACATATCTCAAAGTACAATCATAGCTGCCATCTTACTCTTCTGTGGTCGAATTCATATGCTTTGCTTTTTAACTATTATAAAAGCTCTACAAGATAGGCATGATACCTACCTTGGAGATGAGAAAACTGAGGTTTGAGGGAATTAATTGCCCACGAGATCATATAACTTTCATATCACAAAGCTAAGGTAGTGACACTGGTGAGTCAGTCTAAGGCTCATGCTCATTCCAATGTAACATACTAACTCCAGAATGTCCTTGGTTCTCTTCCCTCCTTATTCTTGGCATGTTATCATTCCTCCCTCATCTGGTCAGCCAAGCACAGGCCTAGGCTGAGATTATATCAATTAAACTAACTGTTACTTCCCAAATATTTCTCAAAATGCTACCCTTTGCTAGACATTGTGAAGGAGATTGCGGGTGCAGTCACAAACTCAACCCAAATCATGACTAAGTATTGTGTGTATGGTGACAAATAGCAAGTATGGAACTACTGGATGCACATGGAGTGGGCCAGGTTATGCCTTGGGACAAATAACAGAGACTATACCACTAGTCTCTTTGGCCAAAATCCACTTCATGTAGTCTTCCCTATGGTAAATTCATGGGTCTAGAGATCCCCAGAAATACAAAGAGCTTTACCTTCACCTCTTTATCATCTTAACCTTTTGTCAAGTAGGGAAAAAACAGAAAATATAGTTCACAAACTCCCTATCATAATCAACCTGCACCAAAGGAAAGGAAAACTGTTAACACATGCAGAGAATAAAGCACAATACCAGTAACTACTTTTTAGTGTCACCTACATACCAGATCTCCCTACAAATCTCTCCTTTCCCTGCTAAGGAGGCTTAAGGAGCTTCACCTAGGTCATTTGGCTGCAAATGCACAGCTGGGATTGAAAACCAACTCCATTCATTCCAAAACCTCCAAATGGAATGGATAAACATTTGCTAGTCCTGCCTTGCCATGCAGGCCAACAGCTGCTGGACGTGCACCTAAATGACAACGGGGTGATTGAGCTACAAGCACAGCAGGTAGCAAGCACTGTACCAGCTTGTGCCAGCCCTGCTGTGAGCCCCTGGGACACTCCAAGTCAAAGGACAGGGCATAGCAAAAACTCTGAAAGCCTGGAGTCTGGGCATGTTCACTCCCCTTTGCACCTGGAGACCTTCCCCCCAGGCAATCTCAATTCTTTGTATCTCCACCTTCCTTTTCCAGCCAAGAAGTCTGAGTACAAGCCCTGGGAAAATGTCAGCCAGACCTGGCCAAGCATATGCTTGCATCAATGACACTCGCAGGGAGCGCCAACAGTCAGGAGTGGGAAAAACCCAGGGCCAGGGCGGGGCATATGGCATCTCATCAACCCTGTCACTGCTCTGAGAACCCTCAAACCTACTCTTGGCTTTCTCTCTGAAACAAGGGATGTCTATGAGCCTTCATCATCCATGCTCATGGCAGCTCACCCAGCTCGAAACTGCATGCCAACCCAGGAGCTGGCAGAGCCACCAGCAAGGCTCAGTTCCCTCTGTCACCTGTCTGTTGTCACTCTTCATTGAGTAGCATTGCCCTTCCACAGGGCTGTGCTCCCAGCCTCCATCCAGGCTTCCAATCTGCTCTCTGAGAGGCTGGCAGTCTGGGGGAGGCTGCCCTGCCTTATTCTTACCAGCTCCTTGCCCAGGGCATGAATGTTGGAACAAGTGCTAGGAACCCAGATGGTAATTGCTGCCATCTAATTATGCATGCATATGATATTAGCCAAAAGCATTTGACTATCTCCTGCGGTCTTAAGCAGATCAAATAGAGGCCGCACAGGTTCGAGGATTACTCCAGCAAGATAATGGCTGACAAGACTGCCACTGCCACTCAAGCAGTCACTGGAAAGCTGTCATTGCCCATGGGAGACCTCACTAACCACCCAAGGAAAGAGAAAGGGCTGGCTGGATTTTACTTGGACCAAAGGGATGTGGAATCCTCCAAGCATTTCCACTACCTAGTCCTCCTGGTCCCAATATTGATGAGCAAGGTAGAAGCAAAGAGCTTGTGGTCTCCAATAAACAACCTGTTTTGTTCATGTCTTAATAATCAGAAGGAGCCCCTCCCCCTCTTCGAAAAACATGACATCGGTTGTAGTCTTTGTCACAACACCAGACAGCCACCTAGGACCCCAGCTGCTTCCTCATTTAAAAGACAGTATCTATTCATAGGGCTCCCTTTGTGATTAGTTGGGAAAAAGTTTTATTGCCTTTTCCTGGCCCTGTTTGCTGAAGAACAGATACCCTGTTTGATTTTATTGCCTTTTTGGGGCCTACGATACTTAACACAAAACCTTGCACACATCAGAAGTTCAAGGAAATTTTTCCTGAGCTCAATTTCACCACCCTAGTCAGCAATTTTCTCTTTATTGACTGTAACTGGCAACATGTTAGACAGTAGAGACCCAGGCATGAACAAACCACAGTCTCTGTCCTAGAGATGTGGCCTCTCTGACTCAGGTACATTAAGTCCTAAGTTACATTCTAGATGATTGGAGTTTTGAAGGAACAAATACCAAAGAAAAAGTCAGGCAGAAGCTGAAGGCAGAGTGAGCCTTTATAAAAAGTTGATGATTTAGTGAGTGCTGCTCAGCAAGACCTTCCTCAGGATGTCAACACAATGTTGTTTACAACATTTCTTGGACTAAGAATGTAGAAGGTAATTCTCAGGTATGTGAGAGGATGTTCTATCATGTGTCTTGAGATTCCAGAGAATCAAGGTGTGGTCGCCAAGAATACCCATGCCCATCTCAGGATTCTGCCCAGAAGAGAGTGTTCCCATGAGCTAGATGATGAAGGGAGACTGTACTGGGAGTTGATTCTTTCTGCCCCCACCCCCACCTAGGCTAGAGGCTGCTGAGGCAGCACAGTGCAGGGCAGGGGCTACTGAGCAGCAGACTTCAGTGGGCTATGGGTGTGTCTGATCAAGCCAGAGTTTCAAGATGTAGGGAGACGATCCTGAAAAACTCACTCTAAGAACTAGAAAAAAAAAAAAAAAGACTGAGAAAAGAGACAAGGCTCTGAGTCCAGTGCCCAAGCAGAAACTGAGGCACAGCATCACAGTCACATAGCCATAGAAAGACCACAGAGAGGATGGCAACTCTCCTGTGGGTCCCTTTAGGGGCGCTCACCTCACTGTGGCTGGGCCCAGGAGGGGGTCTTTCTAGCGCAGTTGGAGTGTCAAAGGGTTCATACAAAGGGGAGGGTACTGTGGACAACAGCACAATGTGAGAGTCAAAAAGCATGACCGTCCATCCGCGAAGATCAATTAATTAATGCATTTGGGAATATGAGTGGCTACATTGATAAGAGGAATTGAGGGTCAGACTTGGGAACTGTGGAATCCTGGATGAACCCTAAAGCCAATGGGAAGAGAGATAAAATGGAAGGGAGATATAGATAAGGTGGCCTCTCAGGAGTGGCAAGTCTCTGAAAACTCCCTGGAGAGAACAGTAACACTGCTTCATATATTCCTGCTGGTTGGGTGGGGCGAAGAGATAAAACAGAAAGAGATTCGCAGGTGACAGGCACAGGGTGCTGAAGCCACTGCAGAGTACTTAAACTGTTTTTGGGCTGGACCATCTCCCACCCGGCTTTAGGTTTGGTTCCCAGATTATACATGGAATAAAAAGAAAACAATGTCACGTCTGGC
>PVIH01031840.1:0-10113 GCA_004025045.1 Sigmodon hispidus | reverse complement strand
AAAAACCAGAACCTTCCAGAACCACAACTCCCAGAATCCTCCAGAGCTAAAATCCCACAATCCTCCAGGGTACAAATCCCACAATCCTCAGAGAATACAAATCCCAGGATCTAATAGGAGTTCAATTTCCAGAATCCTCCAGGGGTACAAATCCCAAAATCTTCCAGGACTACAAATTAAAGCATTCTCCTGTCCTAAAAATCCCATAAACTCTAGGGAAAAATCTCCCGGAATCCTCCAGGGTTACAAAACTCAGAATCCTTCAGGACTAGAAATTCCATAATCCTCCAGGGCTACAAATACCAGAATCCTCTTCAGAGAATCCCCTAATCTTCCAAAACTAGAATTCTCAGAATCTTAAAGGGATGTAAATCCCAGAATCCTCCAGGGATAAAAATCACTGAATCCTCTACGGATACAAATTCCATAATCCTCCAGGGCAACAAATTCCCAGATTCTGCAGGGCTACATATCCCAGAATTCTCTGGAGTACATATCTGATAATGTATCCGGACTACAATATCCAGAATCCTCCAGAACTAAAATACACAGAATTCTCCAGAGGTTCACATCTCAGAATTCTTCCAGGCTAAAAAATCCCAGACTCTTCCAGGACTACATATCCCAGGATCCTCCAGGGCAAAATTCCCATAATTCTCCTGAGCTACAAAGTGGATTTTGTATTACTGGAGGATTCTGGGATTGGTAGTCTTGGACGACTATGGGATTTGAAGCCCTGAGTGATTCTGGGATTTGTAGATCTGCAGAATTCTGGGATTGGTAGCCCTGAGGGATTCTGGAATTTGTAGTCCTGGAAGATTCAGGTATTTTTAGGCCTGGAGGATTGTGTGATTTGTAGTCCTGTAAGATCATAGAATTTGTAGCCCAAAAAGATTCTGGGATGTGAACCCATGGAGGATTATGGAATTTGTAGTACTCGAGGATTCTGGGATTTGTAGTCCTGGAAGATTCTGTGATTTGTAGCCCTGAAGAATTCTAGGAATTGTAGTCCTGGAGGATTCTGGGATTTTTGGCTCTGAAGGATTGTGGGAATTGTACCCTTGGAGGATTCTGGGATATTTATCTCTGAAGGATTGTGTTATTTTTAGTCCTGGAGGATTATCAGATTTGTAGCACTGCTGGATTATAAGAATTGTAGCCCAGGAAAATTTTGGGAATTTTAGTCCTGGATAATACTGGTGATTGTTGCCCTGGAAATTCTGGATTCACATCCATGGAAAATTCTGGGATCTGTAACTCTTGAGAAATCTGGGATTTGTAGACCTGGAGGATTCTTGGAATTGAGCCCAAGAGAATTCTGGGAATTTCAGTTCTGGAAGATCATAAGATTTGTACCCCTGGAGGATTCTGGGATTTGTACCTCCGCATGATTGTGAGATTTGTAGTACTGGAGGATTCTGGGACTTGTAGTTCTGGAAAATTCTGAGATTTGCAGCCTAGAAGTATTCTGGGAATCGTAGTTCTGCACTATTCTGGGTTTCCTAGTCCTGAAGGATTCTGATATTTTCAGTCTTGAAAGACTCTGGGATTTGTATCACATTAGAATTCTGGGAATCTTAGTCCTGGAGGATTATGGATTTTTTTATGAAGTGTATTCTGAGATTTGTACTCATTCAGTAGTCGGGGAATTTTATTCCTGGTGCATTCTGGGATTCTTAGCCCTGGATGATTATGTGAATGATAGACATGGAGGATACTTGAATTTTTAGCTTTGTAGAATAGTTGGAATTGTTGCCAGGAGAATTATGGGAATTGAAGTCTTGGAGGATCTTAGGATATGTAGCCCTAAAGGATTCTGGGATTTGTAGCCCAGTAGAATTCTGGGAACTGTAGTTCTGAAAGATACTGTTTTATGTAGCCCTGGAGGACTGTGGGATTTTTAGGCCAAGAGTGTTCTTTTTTATGTAGACCTGGAGGATTCTAGGAAATGTAGTCTTGAACTATCCTGTTGTTCATAATCCTGGAGGATTCTGGCATTTAACCCTCTGAACGATTTGTAGCCATGGAGGATTCTGGGAATTGTAGCCCTAGAGGATTCTGGGATTTGTAGCTCTGGAGGAATCTGGTATTTGTAACCCTGGTAGATTCTGGGATTTGAAGCCCTCAAGGATTCTCTGATTTGTGATCCTGTAAGATCGTAGGATTTGTAGCCCTAGAGGGTTCTGGGATTTGAACCCCTGTAGAATAATGGGATTTGAGCTCCTGGAGGATTCTGGGATTTGCTGTACTGGAGGATTCTGGAATCTGTATTCTTGGAAAAATCTGAGATTTTTATTGCCATTTTGCTTCTGGGATTTGTTGTCCTGGAAGATTCTGGGGTTTGGTGACCTGGAGGATTGTGGGATTTGTAGTTCTGGAGGGTTCTGAATTTTGTACCACGGGAGTATTCTAGGACATTTACTCCCATAGGATTGTGGTATTTTTAGGCCTGGAGCTTCCTTTGGTTATTAGTTCTGGAAGGTTATGGGATATTTAGCCCTGGAGGATTGTGGGATTTGTAGTTCTGGAACATTCTTCAACATGTAGCCCTGGAGAATTCAGGGATTTGAACCCCTGAAGGATTTTGGGATTTGTATTACTGGAGATTTCTGAGATTTATAGTACTGGATGATTCTGAAATTGTAGCCCTCGAATATTCTGGGGTTTGTAGTCCTGTAAGATTATAGGTTTTGTATCCCTGGAGGATTAAGGGATTTGTAGTCCTGGAAGATTGCAGGATTTATAGCCCTGGAGGATTCTGAATTTTGAACCACTGAAGGATTCTGGGACATTTATCCATATAGGATTGTGGGATTTTTAGGCCTGGAGGATTATGGTATTTGTAGTCCTGGAGAACCCTGGAGTGTTGCCATTTGCCTGTTGGAATTTGTTTCCTTGGAAGATTGTGGAATTTGTAGCTCTGCAGGATTCTGGGATTTTTTTGACCTGCAAATTCATAGGATTAGTAGACCTGGAGTATTCCTGGAATTGTAGCCCAGGAGATTTCTGGGAATTGTAGTTCTGGAGGATCATAGGATTTGTACACCTGAAGGATTCTGGGACGTGTACGCATGCACGATTATGGAATTTGTAGTCCTGGAAGATTCTGGGGTTTTTTTTAGCTCTATAGGATTCTGGCATTTTTATCCCTTGAGGACTCTGGGACATATGCTCCTGGAGAATTGTGGGATTTTTAGACCTGCAGATTCTGGGAAATGTAGGCCTGGAGAGTACTAGGATTTGTAGCACTGGAAAATTCTGGAATTTGTTGTCCTGGAATGTTGTAGGATTTCTCGTCCTGGAGGATTCTAGAATTGGAACCCCTGGAGGATTATGAGATGTGTAGTAATGGAGGTTTCTGGGATTTGTACTCCTGGAAAATTCTGTGTTTCTTAGCCATTTTACTGCTAGGATTTTTAAGACTGGAGGATTATGATATTTGTAGCACTGCAGGATTTTGGAAATTATAGTCGAGGATAATTCTGGAAATTGTTGCCCTGGTAATCCTGTGATATATATCCCAGGAGATTTGTGGGATTTGTAGTCCTGGAAAATTCTGGAATTTGTAGCTCTTGACGATTCTAGGATTTGTGTTCCTGGTAGATTTTGGAATTTTTAGACCTTGTGGATGTTGGGATTTGTAGCCTTAGGAAGTTCTGGGAATATTAGTCCTGGTAGAACCTAGAATATGCAGCCTTGCAGGATTGAGGGTATTGTAGTCCTGGAGGATTCTGGATTTTGTACCACAGAAGGACTCTGGTATATTTAGCCCTGGAGGATTCTGAGATTTTCATCCCTGCAAAATTGTGGGATGTGAAGCCCTGGAGGATTCTTGGTATTGTAGCCCAGGAGAATCCTGGGAATTGTAGTCCTGGAGGATCCTAGGATATGAAGCTGTGGAGGATTTTTGGGATTTGTAGTCCTGGAGTATTCTGGGATTTGTAAACATGGAAGATAGTAGGATTAGTTGCCATGGAGGATTCTGGGATTTGTAATTCTGTAGGATTCTGCAATGTTCAGAATTGTAAAATTTTTGAAATTGTAGCTCAGGGGAATCTTTGTATTTTAAGTCTTGAAGGATCATAGGATTTTTAGACCTGGAGGATTTTGGGATTTGTAGTTCTGGAGTGTTCTGGGAATTGTAGGCCAGAAGGATTCTATGATTTTTAGCCCTGGAAGATTCTGGGATTTGAAGCTCTGGAGGATTCTGGGATTTGTATTCCTTGAGGATTCTGGGGTTTGTGGTCCTTGAGAATTTTGGGATTTGTTACCCTGAAGGATTATGGTATTTGTGGTCCTCAAGGATCCTGGAATGTTTCCATGTGACTGCTGGGATTTGTACGCATGGATGATTCTGGAATTTGTATCCCAGTAGAATTCTGTAAATTGTAGCCCTGGAGGATAATGGAATTTGTCCCCAAAGTGGATTCTGGGATTTGAAGCTCTGGAGAATTCTGGGATTTGTAGTTCTCTAAGATACTGGGATTTGTAGTTTTGGAGACTTCTGGAATTTTTAGTTCTGTAGGATTCTGGTATTTGTAGTCCTTGAGGATTGTCGAAATTTTAGCCCTGGAGAATTCTGCAAATTTTAGCCCTGGACGATTTTGGGATTTTTAGTCCTGGAGTATTCTGGGATTTGTAGTTCAGCAGGATTCTATGATTTTAGCCCTGGAGGATTCTGGGATTTGAAGCTCTGGAGGATTCTTGATTTTGTAGTCCTGAAGGTCTCTGGGACTTTTAGTCCAATAAACTCTGGGCTTTTTAGCCCTGGAAAATTCTGTGATTTGTAGGCTTTGGGAATTCTACAATTTCTACTCATATACAATTCTGAGATTTGTAGCCCTTGAAGATTCTGGGAATTGTAGTTCTGTAGGATCATGGGATATGTAGACCTGGAAAATTCTGAGTTGTAGTCCAGAAAATGTCTAGGATGTAGCTCTAAAGTATCCTGGGATTTGTAGTCCTGGAAAATTCTGTGATTGACCTGGAAGATTATGAGATTTGAAGCCCTGGAGAATTATGGGAATTTTAGCCCTGTAGGATTCTGGGATTAATTGCAATGGAGGATTATGGGATATTTAGTCATGGAGAATTCAGGGATTTGTAGTCCTGGAGGATTAGGGGATATTTAGCCATGAAGGATTCTGCGTTTTGTAGTCCTGGAAGATTAGGGTTAGGGTTAGGGGATATTTAGCCATGGAGGCTTGTGAGGTTTTTAGTCCTGGAGGATCCTGGGATATGTTGTCCTGGAGAGCTCTGGGATATGTTGTCCTGATTGCAGTCCTGAAAAATTCTGGATTTTGTTGACTTGGAGGATTCTGTGATTTACCATAATGCCTCTAATAGACACACTTGCAGTTTACCATAATGTCTGTAATAGATGCCTTCACAATTTACCGTGACATCTGTAATAGACTTCCTCGAAATTAAGTACAATATCTCTAATACACACCCTGGCATTTTCCTGTAATGTCTCTAATAGACACACTCACCCCTTAATATAATGCCTTTAATAGGTGCCCTCACAATTTACTGTGATATCTCTAATAGATGCCCTCACGCTCTACTGTAATGTCTCTAATAAATGCCCTCACACTGTATTGTAATGTCTCTAATAGACATGCAGGAAATGCAATGTCATGTCCCTAATAGAAGTCCTTGCAATTTACCATAATTCCTCTAAAAGACACCCTCATACTGTATTGTAAATTCTCTAATAGAAGCCTTCACACTTTACCATAATATCTCTAATAGACACCCTCGCCAATTACCATAATGTCTGATAGATGCCCTCAAACTTTAACATAATATCACTAAAAGACACTCTTTCACATAACTGTAATGTCTCTAATAGACACCTTCGCACTTTATCCTATTGTCTTTAATATACATCCTCGCACTTTACTGTAATGTCTCTGATAGATGCCCTGAAACATTACCATAATGTCTCTAAAAGAACCACTTACCTATTACTGTAATGTCTATAACAGATGACCTTGCAGTTTATTGTAATGTCTCTAATAGAATCCCTTGCACTTTATCATAATGTCTCCAATAGACACCCTTGTAAACTACTGTTATGTCTCTAATAGAATCCCTCATACTTTACCAGAATGTTAGTTAGTTAGTTAGGATTTGTTAGTTGTTAGGGTTGGTTAGTGTGTTAGGGTTATTTGGTTAGGGTTCTTTAGTAGGTTAGAGTGAGTTTTTTTTTTTTAAAACTTTATTTATTTGCCTTGGTGTTTGCCTGGAACTGGAATTACAGACAGTTGTTAGCTGTCATGTGGGTGCTGGGAATTGAACCCGGGTCCTCTGGAAGAGCAGAGGGTGCTCTTAACCGCTGAGCCATCTTTCCAGCCCAGGTGAGTGTTTTATGGCTGGTTAGTGAGGTAGGTTTGATTTGTTGGTAAGGGATGGATAGTGAGTTAAGGTTGTTTTATGATTAAGGTTTTGTTAGTGGGAAGGGCTATTGAGTTAGTGTTGTTTAGTTGGTTATTGTTGATGAGTGTTTAGGGTTGGTAGTTTAGGGTTGGTTACTGAATTAAGCTTAGTTTTTTAGAGTTGGTTAGTAAGTTAGGGTTGGTTAGCTGGTTAGAGTTGGTTAGTGCATTAGGGCTTGTTAGTGGTTTAGGGTTGGTTGGTGAATTAGTGTTGGTTAGTGAGTTAAGGTTGGTTTGTTGGTTAGGGTTGTTTACAGGGTTAGGGTTGATTAGTGTGTAGAGTTAGTGCATAAGGGTTAGTTAGTAGGTTTGAGTTGGATAATAAAGTGAAAGGATGTCTATTGGAAACATTACAGTAAAGTGTGAGGGCATCTATTAAAGACATTACAGTAAATTGTGAGGGTATCATTTAGACACATTATGATAAACTGCGAGAACATCTATTAGAGCCACTATGGAAAATACCAATGGTGTCTAATAGAGACATTACATTAATTTGCAAGGATGTTTTTTAGAGACGTAATGGTAATTAGTGATAGCTTCTATTAGGGACTTTATAGTAAACTGCAAGGCATCTATTAGAGATATCAGAGTAAATTGGGAAGGCATCTACTAAAGACATTACAGTAAAGTGTGAGGGCATCTATTGGAGACATTACAGAAAATGTGAGGGCATCTTTTAGAGACATTACAGGAAAGAGCAAAGGCATTTATTAGAGAGATTATGGTAAATTGCGAGGGTGTCCATTCAAGACATTACAGTAAACTGTGAGGATGTCTATTAGAGGCATTATGGTAAATCCCAGAAGCCTCCGAGTGAGCAAAACCCAGAATCCTCCGTGACTAAAAATCCCAGAAAACTCCAGGACTACAATTCACGGAATCCTCCAGGGCTTAGAATCCCAGAATCCTCCAAGACTAAAATTCCCGGAAAACTCCAAGGCTAAAAATCCTATGATCCTCCAGGACTAAACATCTCAGAATTCTCCTCAGCTACAATTCCAACTATCCTACAAGGCTAAAAATCCCAGAATCCTTCAGGACTACAAATACCAGAGTTCTCCAGGATTAAATTTCCCAGAAACCTTGAGAACTAAAAATCCCAGAAACTCCAGAACTAAAATTCTCACAATTCTCCAGGACTTCAAATCCCAGGATGCTCCAGGACTACAATCCACATTATCCTCCAGGGCTAAGAATCCCAGAATCCTACAGGACTTCAATTCCCTGACCTTTTCATGAATATAAATCCCACAATCTTCTATGTAAACAAAGTCCATAATCCTCCAGAACTATAATTCACAGAATTCTACTTGCTACAATTCCAAGAATCCACCAGGGCTAAAAATTCCAAAATCTTCCAGGACTGCAAATCCCATAACCTTTCGAGGCCAGAAATATCAGAATCCTCCAGGACTATGAAACACAAGATAGTGCAAGATTACAATTCCCAGAATTCTCCAGGTCCACATGACCCAGAATCTCCAGGGTTTAAAATCCCAGAATAACCCAGGGCAATAAGATCAAGGATTCTCCAGGACTACAATTCCCAGAATACTCCAGGGCTAAAAATCTTAAAATTTTTCAGAACTACAAATCCAGGAATCCTCCAAGACTACAATTCTCAGAATCTTCCAGGGCTACAAATCCCACAATCTTCCAAAACAACAAATTCATGAAGCAAAATGGAAAAAATCACAGAATTTTCCAGGACTACAAATCCCAGAACTCTCCAGCACTACAAATCTCATAATCCTTCCCAGGTTCAAATTCCAGAATCTTCCTGGGCCACAAATCCTATGATCCTCCAAGACTACAAATCACAGAATCCTACAGTGATACAAAAACCAGAACCTTCCAGAATCACAACTCCCAGAATCCTCCAGAGCTACAAATCCCATAATCCTCAAGGGTACAAATCCCACAATCCTCAGGGAATGCAAATCCCAGGATCTTCCAGGGGTTCAATTTCCAGAATCTTCCAGGGGCACAAATTCCAAAATCTTCCAGGACTAAAAATTAAAGGATTCTCCAGGCCTCAAAATCCCCTAAACTCTAGAGCTAAATCTCCCAGAATCTTACAGTGTTACAAAATTCAGAATCCTCCAAGACTACAAATCCCATAAACCTCAAGGGCTACAAATCCCAGAATCATCCAGGACTTCAAATCCCAGAATCCCCCAGGACTAAAATTCCCAGACTCCTGTGCAGGTTCATATTCCAGAATCCTCTTCGGAGAATCCCATAATCCTCCAAGACTAGAATATTCAGAATCCTAAAGGGCTGCAAATCCCAGAATCCCCCAGAGATAAAAATCACAGAATCCTCTAAAGTGACAAAGCTCAGAATTATCTAGGACTAAAAATCCAAGGATCCTACAAGCCTAAAAATCCCACATTCTTCCAGGGCTAAATATCCCAGATTCTCCTGTAGTAAAAAAATCGAGATATCTCCAGGACTACAAATCCCACAATCCTCCCCGGCTACAAATCCCAAGATCCTCCAGGTCTACAATTTCCAAAATTCTGGGCTACAAATACCGTAATCTTCCAGGACTAAAAATTCCCATAGTCATTCAGGGCCTGAAATCCCAGAATTCTCCAAAATTACAAATCAAATGATCCTCCACAACTAAAACTGCCATATTCATCTTGGGCTAAAGGTCCCAGAATCCTCCAGTGGTATAACATCCCAAATCTGTCTGGACTACAGAATCCACAATCCTCCAGAACCAACATGTTCTAGGCTACTCCAGGACTACAATTCCCATAATTCTCATGGGCTTCATTTCCCAGAATCTTACAGTGGTACAAATCCCAAAAATCTCCAGGGTTTCAAATCCCAGCAGGAAAATTTCAATATCCCAGGATCCTTGGTGACCACAAATATCATAATCCTCCAGGGCTACACATCTCACAATCATGAAGGACTACAAATCCCAGAATCCTCCAGGGACACAAATCCCCCAAGTCTCAAGTACTACAAATCCCAGAATTCTGGGATTCTTAACCCTGGAGGATTTTCTGAATTGTAGTCCTGGAGGATCCTGGGACTTGTAGTTTTTAAGGACTGTGAGATATGTAGACCTGGAATATTCTGGAATTTGTAGCATTAGAGATTATGGGATTTTATCTCTGTATGATTCTGGGAATTGTAGCTCAGGTGAATTCTGGGAATTTTTGTCCTTTAGATTTCTGAAATGCAGCCCTCAAAAATTCTGGGAATTGTATTCCTGTAAGATCATAGGATTTGATGCCCTGGCAGATTCTGAGATTTGAACCCCTAGATGATTTTGGGATTTGTACACCTGGAGTATTGTGGGATTTGAAGTTCTGGAGGACTCTGGGATTTTTAGCTTCGTAGGATAGTTGGAATTGTTGCCCAGGATAATTTTGTGAATTGTAGTCCTAGAGGATCCCTCTGATTTGTAGCCCTGGAGGATTGTAGGATTTGTATTCCTGGAAGACTTTGGGATTTGTAGCCCAGTAGAATTTTGGGAATTGTAGTTCTGAAGGATACTGGGTTATGTAGCTTGGAGGATTGTGAGATTTTTGGGCCTGGAGAGTTCTTAGACATGTAGACCTGGAGGATTCTGGGAAATGTAGTCCTGAACTATCCTGTGGTTCGTAATACTGGAGGATTCTGGCATTTAAGGCCCTGTAAGTTTATGAAA
>PVIH01031839.1:0-10341 GCA_004025045.1 Sigmodon hispidus | reverse complement strand
AAAAAAATTCAGAGGGAAAGCTGAACACAAAGAAAATATATGTGTAGCAATCTTATTTGCATTTCCACCCTTGATAAGCCATGCTTATGATTATTATCCTCTGTATAGTTACTGTTAACTCTTTCGCATTTTTAAATTCTTTTTACTGTTTTTTTTTTTGATAAATACAAAATAAAGAAGGAAAAAAAAAGAAAATAAAAAAAAGAAATGGGTGGAGTTAAGATGTAAAAGCTAGATAGCAATAAGCCTGAGCTAATAGTCCAAACAGCATAGAATTAATGAAAGCCTTTTTGTGTTTCTGTTGGACTGCAGGTCTGTGCATCCCAACCTTGAGCTGCAAAAGCCAGAAATTTCTTGCAACATTCATGCATAAAGAGAGAGTTTATAACTTTCCTGTATAATTTTCTACATGTAAGAACAAAAAGATATATCTAGGATTTATTTTGGATAAAAAAGCAAAACAAGTTTATATGTTTAATAAGATGTTGTTTCACACTGAGATACCAACTTATACCTTTCAGAATGGCTAAGATCAAAAACACAGAGGACAACCCAGGATGAAAGGAATGCAGAACAAGGGAAACACTCCTCCATTGCTGGTGGGAGTGTAAGCTTGCACAGCCACTTTGAAAAGTAGTATGGCAGTTCCTCAGAAAACTAGAAATTAATCTACCTAATGATTCAACAATACAACTATTGAGCATATAAACAATGCACATACTTATCCCAAAACATTAGCTCAAATATGTTCATTGCAGCATTCTATATAATAGTCAGAACCTGGAAACAACCTAGGAACCCCTCAACTAAAGAACGGATATTAAAAAAAATTGGTACAATTACACAATAGAGTACAACTTAGCAGGAAAAAAAAAATGACATCCTGAAATTTTCAGGCAAATGAGTCAATCTGGAGAGTGTCATACTGACTTAGGTAATACAGCCCCAGAAAAATAGACATGGTATGTACTCACTCATAAATAAATTTTAGATGTAACACAAAGGATAACCAGGCTACAATCTACTACAAACTCCAGCAGCTAGGTAACAAGAGAAACTTAAAAGAGACATTTATACTACAGATCGACAGTAATAAATACAGGTTGGTACTGGCATAAAAACAGACATGTGTTTAAATGGAATGGAATTGAAGACCCTGACATTCACCCACACACCTATGAACACCTGATTTTTGACAAAGAGGCCAAAATATACAATGCAAGAAAGATAGTATCTTCAGCAAATGGTGTTGGCATAACTGGATGGTAGTATGTAGAAAAATGTGAATAGATCCAAACCTATCATCTTACACAAAACTCAAATCCAAGTGGGTCAAAGACTTCAACATAAACCCAACTACACTGAACCTGATAGAAAAGAAAGTGGAAAATGCCCTCAAAAGCATTGGCACAGGTGACCACTTCCTAAATATTACACCAGTAGCACAGACACTCAGAACAACAATCAATAAGTGGGACCTCCTGAAACTGAGAGGCTTCTGTAAAGCCAAGGGCACAGTCAATAAGACAAAACAATAACCTACAGATTGGAAAAAAGACTTTTACCAACTCTACAAGTGACAGAGGATTGATCTCTAAAATATATAGAGAACCCAAAATGCTTAATAACCCAATTAAAAAATGGGATTCAGAACTAAAAAGGGAATTCTCAGCAGAAGAATTACAAATGACTGAAAGGCACTTGAAAAAGTGTTCAACATCTTTAGCCATTAGAGAAATGCAAATCAAAACAAATTAGAGATACCACCTTATGTCCATCAGAATGGCTAAGATTAAAAACACAGACCATAACCTATGCTAGAGAGTATGCAGAGGGAGGCAAACACTTTTCCACTGCTGGTAGAAGTGTAAGCTTCTTCAGCCACTCTGGAATGCTGTATGGTGGTTTCTCAGAAAACTAGAAATCAATCTCCCCAAGGATCCAGCAGTACCACTATTGGGCATATACCCTAAAGATGTATATTTGCACTTCTAAAGCACTAGCTCAACTATGTTCATAGCAGCATTATTCGTAACAGCAAGAACCTAAAAACAACCTAGAGGCCCCTCAACTGAAGAATGGATTAACAAACTCTGGTACATCTGCACAATGGAGTGTTACTGAGCAGTAGGAACAAATGATATTCTAAAATTTACAGGCAAATGGATGGATTTGGAGACTATCCTCCTGAGCAAGTTCTAAAAGCTCAGAAGGATAAGCAGGGGATGTACTCACTCATTAGTGGACTTGTATATATGATCTCAAGGTTAGAACATAGCTAAATGACACAGTGCCTCACTTCTGTACTGATGACCTCTGGAGGGGTGTGGGTGAAGAAAGATTTGTTTTCTTTAAGGGTCTGGCCACAAGGAGTTTAATTATGCTCCAGTAAGTAAATGAGCAGCGTGAATGGGCTTTTTTTGTAAATGAGGAAATCATAAGAATGGGTATGAATCTGAGAGGACTGATAACTGAGTTTGATGAGGCACATGATATAAATCACCAACTAATAAATAGATAAATTTTAAACAATTCTCTACACTTTCTTACGTGCTTGAGAGATGTTCTCATGTAGAAAAATAAAAAAAGATCTCCCTTGAAAGGAAAAATAGAGATGATCTCCTGAGAAAATTGTAAAATTATGGGGTGGGGAGCAAGGGGATGTAATAAGAGAACAAGTACATCAGAGAATGGGATGGTGGAAGTGGCAACAGAGGGGGACAACAAATAAGTGGATATCCTGACGTAGAAAGAGAACATTGTGAAATTAGAGAGAAACCTGGAGCTAGAGACCATCCAAGAACCCACAAGATGAGCCCATCTAGGACTCCAAGCAATAGGGGAAAGTGTGCCTAAGTGTCATTAAGAGCACAAATTCTAGTTGTCATTAAAGGAAAACTTATAGCTGGATATCAGGGAAAAGCTGGAATATCAGAGAGAGGAAATAGACCACAGTCAAATCTCACCTGGCCAATTTTTCAAGGTAAAAGCTATCTTCCCAAGTTCTCAGCCTCCCTCTTCATTGCTTCTACAGAATAATTTTGTCTTCCTACACATGCTTTAAATACCTTCTTCTCCCAGTTGTTTAACTTCCTGGATCAACTCTGCATCATATTCTAGAGTTAAGATTAAAGATGTAAGTTACTACTACTTGGTAGTTGAACCTTGAACTCATGGAAACACAGAAAGATCTCTGTCTCTGAAGTTGTGGGATTAAAGGTTTAGGTAACCACTCCTGGTCTTTCTCATGCTTGGATTAAAGGAGTGAGTTACCACTCTCTAATCCTTCTGGATTAATTATGGATGGATATGTTCTCTGATATTCCAGATAGGTTTTACTAAATATATAATATATTATCTCACGCCTTTCCCTACTATCATAAAATGACATTTCAACTGCCATTATAGAACCCTCAGTCAGCAGCTAAGTGAGGCAGAAGCAAAGATCCATAGGTAAACATTAGTTTGAGCTACTGGTTTATCTGAAGACAGAGAGAAAAGATTGCATTAGTGGTGGGATCAGGATGTTGTTGAGAAGACCCATGGAATAGACTGTCCTGAGCTGTTGGGAGCTCAAAGACTCTGAAATAACAGGTGGCAAAATTTCATGGAATGGACCTGGACCATCTCAATAAAGTTGACAATTGAAAGGTGAGGGCAGTTTCTGAAACCTCTTGCACTTGGACCAGATTCTATCTGTGTCCATGAACTGGCTTCCTGAGGCCCATGACTAGCAGGAAAACAATTTTCTCAGCCTTGATACTAGTGGGAGGAACTCAGGCCTTTCTCAACTGGATATGTCAGACCAATTTGACTAACCATAGGATTCCTTGTCTTCTCTGGGAAGTGAACAAGGGCTTGGGGTGAGAGGAAAGACTTGAGAAGGACAGGGTAGGAGCAGGAGAGGGAGCAGTGGTGGGTATTGGGGTAAACAAACAAACAAGTAAATAAATAAATAATTAGGATGTTTTACTATCAAAGAGGGAAACTCAGTGGAATATGTTAGCTGTACTCTTCAATGCATACATTTAGAAGACATCTCACCAAAAAGAATATAAAGAAAAATTGTAGGAGTGTGAGTATCCAACAGATTTGGTATGGTAAATTGCAAAAATGGATTGAAAAAAAATAGTAGAAGGTACGCATATTTTTAAAGTACATAAAATGAAACTGTGTGCTACAGCATATACTTTTAAATCATGTCAGAAATACTTTAAATATATTTCTTCTATTAAATAAGAAACTAATCAAGTAAGATAAATGTTCAAATTATTATTAGTAATTATTCAAATGTGTTGAAAATTACATATAAGAGTGAGGATAAATGATTAACTTAGGTAAACAGAAATAAATTATTAAGTCACATTGAAAAAAAAAGATGAAAGATTTAGGATAGAATCCCCATTGAATCATGTAAACATGCTTATAGTAAGATTAATTATACATAAAATCCAAAAATAATCTAAGAAATGGGACATTAATAAACAAGAGATGACAAATATACAATCTATTCAATTTAGAAAATGAAATACTAAACTTCAGAGAAAGACTAAGGCCTTTGAAATTCAAAGCCCTGTCCAGAGCAGAGTCAGAGGTAAGCATATTTTGGCACGTAGACCACCCATCCTGAGAGTCCCTCTCCCGGACTGGGTTCAATCCCTAGGGTCTTATCTCAGATACTCCCAAGCAAACAGAAACTAGGTTTTGACTGTGAGGGGCTCCTCCAGCAACACCTAAAACAGGGGACTTTGCATGGCTGGGTCCTGCCTACAGGGCAAACTGTGTCATCAGAGAAAGACTGAGGGCTTTGAAATTCAGACACCTGTCCAGAACAGAGTCAAAGAACGGGCAGACCCCTTGCTCAGAGGCGACAGGAGACACACAAGCCCTCTTTCCGTTTGTACTGGGAGCTGAGTAATTGTGAACCACTGAAGCCATGGCCAGGTGTCAGTGCAAAAATACATATTAACAATATACAGAACAACAAGGCAACACCAGAAGAAACTGGTGGTTCTACAACTTCAAGAAATGAACAGAGCAATGAAGAGGAAATAGAAGGAAACAACACCAAAAACAGCTTTGTGAAGATTATTGAAGCCTTCAAAGAAGATATCAAAAATTCCTGTAAAAAATAGAAGAAAATACAAATAAAAAATTGGAAGAGATAAACAGATACTTGAAAGAAAACAAAGAAAAGGTAAACCAAAAAATGAAAGGAACATTCCAGAAACTAAAAACGGAAATAGAAGCAATAAAAAAGACACAACATGAGACACAGATGGAAATAGAAAATTTGAAGAAAAGAGCTAGAAATACAGATGCAGACATAATCAACAGAATCCAAGAGATGGAAGAGAGAATCTCTGGAGTGGAAGACTCAGTAGCTGAAATAGATACATCAGTCAAAGAAAATACTAAAACCAAAAAAGCCATAATACAAATTGTTCAAGAAATCTGGGACACCATGAAAAGACCTAACCTGAGAATAATAGGAATAGAAGACGGAGAAAAATACCAGCTCAAAGGCACAGATAATGTTTTCAATAAATCATAGAAGAAAACTTCCCTAACCTGAAGAAGGAAATGCCTATAAAGATACAAGAAGCTTACAGAACACCAAATAGATATTACCCCCCAAAAAGTCAGCGTGCCACTTTATAATCAAGCCACAAAACATACAGAACAAAGAAAAAATTTTAAGACTTGTAAAGAAAAGGGCCAACTTACCTATAAAGGCAGATCCATCAGAATAACACCTGACTATTTAATGAAAATGATGAAAGCTAGAAGAAGAGCTTGGTAAAAAGTTATACAGACACTAAAAGATCATGGCTGCCAACCTAGACTAATATACCCAGCAAAATTATCAGTCACCATAGATAGAGTAAGCAAGATATTTCATGACAAAGTCAGACTGAAATAATACCTATCTACAAATCTGGCCCTCCAGAAAGCATTAGATGGAAATTGCCAAACTAAGGATCCCAGATACACCAAAGAAACCACTAACAATCAATAATACCACAGAAGAAAAGCCCAGAAAAAGCAAATATATACAAGCTACCACAAAAAAATAACAGGAAATATCAATTAGCTGTCACTAATATTACTTAATATCAATGGAATTAATTCACCTATAAAAAGACAAACACTAACTAGATGGATACAAAAACAGAAGCCATTCCTTCTGCGGCATACCAAAAACACACCACAACCACAAAGACAGGCACAGGCTCAGAGTAAAGAGTTTAGAAAAGATTTTCCAATCACATGGCCCTAAGAAACAAGTTAGTGTTGTCATCCTAATATCTAACAAAGTAGACTATAAACTAAAATCAATTAAAAGGGACCCAGTTGGACATTACTAATTCTTCACAGGAAAAATGGTCAAGAGGAGATTCCAATCCTGAATACTTATGCCCCTAATATAAGGGTATCTATCTATGTAAAGCCCTACTTAATGCTCAAATCCCACATCAATCCTCACACCCTAATATTGGGAGATTTTAGTACCCCACTTCCACCCTCAGATAGTTCAACCAGACACTCAACAGAGAAATAAGGAGTCTAAAAGAGGTTACAATGCAAATGGATTTAAAAGATATTTACAGAAACTTCCACCCAATCAAAAAGGAATATACATATTTCTCAGCACCACATGGAACTTTCTTTAAAATGGACCACATAATTGGTCATAAAGCAAATATCATTAAATACAAAAATAAAAATAATCCCTTGTATCATATCGACCACCAGGGCCTAAAGTTAGAGTTCAACAATATCAAAAATCACAGAAAGCCTACCAACTCATGGAAACTAAACATCACTCAAATCAATAACCTCTGGGTCAAGGAAAAAATTAAGAATGAAATCAAAGTCTACCCAAAATTTAATGAAAATAAATTTACAATATACCCAAACTTGTGGGACACATGAAAGTAGTCTTAAGAGGAAAATTTATAGCACTAGATGCCTATATGAAAAACCTAGAGAAGCACAACACTAGAGAACTAACAGCACAGCTGAAAGCCTTAGGACAATTAGAAGGAAACTCACCTAGAAGGAGTAGAGGGAAGGAAATGATCAGACTTAGAGCTGAAATCAAAACAATTCAAACAAAAAAGTACAAAGAATCAATGAATCAAAAGTTGGTTATTTGAGAAAGTAAACAAAATAGTTAAACCCTTATCCAAACTAACCAAAAGGCAGAGAGAGGGAGTATCCAAATCAACAAAATCAGAAATAAAAAGGGGGACATAACAACAGACCCCTCAGAAAATCCAGAGAATTATCAAGACATACTTTGAAAATCTATAATCCACAAAAATGGAAAACCTAGAAGAAATGGACCTCTTCTTGGACAGGTACCATTTGCCAAAATTAAATGAAGAACAGATTAATTACCTAAACCAATCTCTATCTTTAAAGGAAATTGAGGTGTCATTAAAGACCCCCCACGTAAAAAAAGTCCAGGTCCAGATGGTTTCAGTGCAGAGTTCTACCAGATATTCAAAGAAAAATTACTTCCATTACTCCTCAAATTGTTTCACACAGTAGAAACTGAAGGAATATTGCCAAATTATTTTAATGAGGTAATTAATATTTAATTACCCTAATACCCAAGCCACTCAAAGATGCAACAAAGAAGGAGAATTGCAAACCAATTTCTCTCATGAATATTGATTCTAAAATTCTCAAAAAAATTTTGGCAAACTATATACAACAATATGTAAAATATATCATCCACCATGATCAAGTAGGGTTCATCCCAGAAATACAGGGATATTTCACCATATGAAAAACTAAAACTGTCATTCATCAAATAAACAAACTGAAGAAAAAAAGCTACATGATCATATTCTTGAATGCCAAAAAAGCCTGTTACAAAATCCAATCTTCCTTTATGATAAAAGGCCTGGAGAGATCAAGAATACAGGGAAAATATCTAAACATAATAAAGGCAATTTACAAGAAGCCAACAGCCAACATCAAACTTAATGAAGAAAAATCTCAAAGAATCCCACTAAAATTCCACTAGACAAGGATGTCCTCTCTCCCTTATCTATTCAATAGACATCTCAAAGTTTTAGCCAAAGCAATAAGGTAATGAAAGGAGATTAAGGGGATACAAAAACTTTAAATCACTGAAGAAATAAATTGAAGAGCATATTATAAAATGGATAGATCTCTCAGTTCCTGGATAGGTAGGATCAACATAGTAAAGATAGCAATCCTACCAAACACAATCTACAGATTCAATGCACTTCCCATCAAAATCCCAACTCAGTATTTTATAGACCCAGAAAGAACAATACTCAAATTCATTTGGAATAACAGGAAAGTCAGGATTGCCAAAACAATTTTGGTCAAAAAAAAGAACTTCAGAAGGCATTAATATCCCTGACTTCAAGGCATACTATAGAGCTACAGTAATAAAAACAGCCTGGTACTAGCATAAAAAAAATGACTTGTGAATCGATGAAATGGAATTGAGGACCCAGCAATACCACTTCTGTGCATCTCAAGATGCACTTTTGTACTCCAAACATTAGCTCAACTATGTTCATAGCTGCATTATTTGTAATAGCAAGAACCTGGAAGCAACCTAGATGCCCCTGAACTGAGGAATGGATTAACAAACTGTGGTACATCTACACAATGGACTACTCAGCAGTAAGAAAAAAAAATAATATCCTAAAATGTGCAGGCAAATGGATGGATTTGGAGAATATCCCCCTGAGCGAGGTATCATAAACCCAGAAAGATAAGCAAGGGATGTACTCATCCATTAGTATAGACTCTAAACAAAAAAGCCAAAAGCAAAGCATGTCCAAGCTGCAAACCACAACCACTGAACAGCTGGCATCTGAAACACCTTGGCCCAGTACCTTGGATCCCACTCCCTCTAGAGGAACACCTGACTTAGTCTTTATGTTGGGGTGAGGAAACTGGATCTGCCACTAGTGGATCCTGAACTGAGCAATTTTGGGACCTTGGGACCTCCTGTCCTTACTAGAGAGGAGATAAAGAGATATGGAGTAGAGAGAGTGACTGGAAGGGGTGGAAGAGGGAAGGGGGCTCTAACAAAGTTATACACAATAAAAAATATGACTTCATTCATAATAAAAAATTAAAAATGAAATATAAAACTTATTTTAATTACTACTCTCATTAGGTACTTCCACGTGTTTATAACATATATATGTAGTCTTACCACTGCTTTTGGTATCAATATTTTATTTTAATATATTTAAATTTAAAACTAGTGTGTATGTATGTGTGTGTGTTTGTGTGTATGTGTGTTTGTGTGTGTGTGTGTAGCACAAATTTGTGTGTAGCACAAATTCTGGTTGTAATAAAAGAAACTCAGAGCCACATATTGGGAAAGGCTTAAATATCAGAGACATGAAACACCAGTCATAGCTCCCCCAGCTATCATCCAGGTTCCTCAGGTTTGCTCCTGGTTGCTTCTAATTTCTGCTGTTTTCCTACACCTGCTTAAATACCTTTTTTTGCCCAGCTGTATATCATCCAGGTTAAGAATAAAGGCATGAGTCTTTATTTGGTAGTTAGCCTTGAACTAACACAGAAAGATCAGTAGAGTTATGGAATTAAAGGCATTGGTCAATACTCCCAGCTTTCTCTGTGCTGGGCTTAAAAGTGTGTGCCTTTGAGGTCCAGATGTTTGGTCTTGTACTCACAGAGATCCAGAACTCCAGGAGACCCAGAACTATCATTGCTCTGTTATCCCTGAAACTCCTAGAGCTACCTCTGCCTAGTTTGACTGTTGATCTCTTGATATTACAGGTTTTATTAAATATGTAACATATCACCACATGTATACACACACAAATACAAACACATAATACAGTCCTTACTACTCTTCTAAGTTTTTTTCATATTATTTCCAAAAATGCTAGTTCAATACAAACTGCTTTTTGAATTTTGATGGAATAATTTTTTCTCTTACTGTTATTAATCAACCTCTTTCTTAACAATTTTTATGGTGAGACCAGGGACTTCTCAGCGATATGTTTCTTATTCACTCCTCTCTTGAAAATATTATCATGGCAGCTGAACTCTGCACCTGGCCACACCCACAGCTCCTGCTGCTGCTGAGGGTATCTGCAAGGATCCCTACCGCGACCCTGAACTGAGTGAACTGAGCAAACCAACTGCAGGGGTCTCTGAGGGGCGGTTTCGAACCCTGACCAGAGAGGTGACAGGAGACACACAAACCAAAGTGCCACAACTGATCAGGACCCATCTAATCGTGAACCACTGAACCCATGGGCAAACGTCAGTGCAAGAAATTACATAATAATACAAAAGGCAATATGG
>PVIH01031838.1:0-10333 GCA_004025045.1 Sigmodon hispidus | reverse complement strand
CTTTTTCTTCTGCTGTAAGTAACCCCTTTAAAAAAATAGATAAGTTCATGGACATGAGCCATAGCAAAGGCTTACCAGCTGTCTGTGAAATGCTGACAGTTATCCCCTTTCTCATCCTAATGGCCGAGGACAAGGTAATTCATCTGGCTGGGCAGATGTCTTACCCATTCTATGAGTCCAAAGTTAACACTGCAGCATCTGCATACCAGATTCCATTCTGCACGAAGCTGCTCCCATCTGTGTCTTTATGTCTGGCCATGAAATGTACATCAGGTCCAGCCTGAAGCTTTGAACTTTGTGGTAGACTTTCCACCTATTCCTATGTGCATGGCCATTATGATCCCATTCTGGGCAGGTTAAGGGAAATACCTCATTGTTACCAGCCTGACTAGGCTTGGGCTAGCCATCCAGCCCCATAACTAAGTTTGAAGCAACAGCTAGAATCTATGCTCACTCCTTGATTGTGAACAGTATGTGCAAGCCCTGTTGACAATCATTCTAAGTGGGCTGGTGATCATTACAGGGTGTGACAAAAATAGTAGGGCAGAAGATTTCTTTGAAAACTTGGGGTTTTCATTTGCAATTGTACAATGGGAATATGGGTTATATATTTATTACCTGCCTGATCTGGTGGCCCCATTTTCCACAGAGCAGGGCCACTGTAGTGGAATCTGCCTGTGTTGCCTGCACTGTCTAGGCTTGAGTATGAGGAAGGCTCACCATGTCTCCTTCCCTTCCCTGGTCCCAGCTCAGTGGTTCCTGTCTGAGGGAGAGTCTCTGGTGTGGAGATTGGAGCACTGGGAGACATGTATAACTCCTCTGTCACAGAAGTGGGTGGGACCTCTGACTTATGACCCTTCAGTGGCTCTGCCTCCTTTGCTTGCAGTATCATTGGGCCTGGAGGCTCAAAGTGCTTCAAAACAGGAAGAAAGATTTCCAACAAATATTGACAAATGGTGATATACCAGACCTGGTTAGGGTATCCAGGGTTCTCACACACAGTATATTTAACCTTACAAGTAATGTAGAGATGGAAGGTACCCTCTTATGGCCAATTTATATTGAAGGATGGCCATTTATTCCTGCATAAGGTTGTTATCTTCTCTGGCTATACAATTAACTCCAGATTCTCTGTTTGGCATTGAGGTCCTTGAAATGTGACTGACTATGTCCAGGGGGTTTTGAGCTTGATGCCTACTGCATTGATAGTATTTTTGAAGAAGGCAAAAGTGGATGAAAAGAACACAAACACAAACACACAGGAGAGAAACCTACCAGTGTTCCAAAAAGGAACTGAAAATATGGCAGCCTGTCCCATTCCTGGGTACTTACAGAGGAAGTGAGCCATTAGTGACTACTAAACCAGGTTGAACTTTCTAAAATAAGCAGGCTGGAATTTTCTAGTTCGAACAGAAGTGGAGGGTCCTGAGCTTCCTTAGAATCCTCTTAGAGTTAACAATGTACCTGCCCTGCTTCTGTCTCCAGTTTGTATCTGGACACACCAAGACACACCCAGACTCACCTCACCAGTAGTTGAAGAACAAAATGTGCTCCCCTAAAACTCTTCACTAATGAGTTGGGGGGTCTCAAGCATATTCCCTGACAATACAACAAATGTAGGAGTCTGAGAAAATGCTGAAGGAGGTACCCAGATTCAAATAGTATGCAAGAACAAAGCATTTATTTACCAGCATATGTGGGGCTGAGCACCTGTACAAAATGTCAATTATACTAAGAGGAGCATTCAAGCTTGTTTTAAGCATAGCTAGGGGAATTTTAGGGAGAGTTAGGTCATCTCAAACATAACTGGTTAAACAGGTAGCAGTTACACTAGTATTGTTACAGTTATACTAGTATTTTAATTGGTTGAGGTTTTTATCTTTAGATATACTTGGATAAGTTTCAAGGCATGGGTGTGGGTGACAGAAACTGTCCTTCAGACATTGTGGGGCTAACTGAGATCTTTGTTTGTGAATGTTCCCTTGTCCCTGGTTGTAAGTGTGTTTGTTGTTAAGTGGTTCTTTTGGGGAGAGACACCTGTTTGCCCTTCTCAGAGAGCTGAAACTTAAATTCATTTGTAAAAGTGAGAAAGTTTAAACCCTTCAGTATTACTAGAAGATACAACCTTACAGCAAATTTCATGATCCTATGGCATTTACAATCTATCTACCCCATCTCCTGCAATGTTTCCTAATCCTTAGGTGTGGGAATGTTTTCAGAAAACTTTAAAAATGAGGAAAAAATAACCCCATAAAATTTCAAGATATATTGGAAATTATGTAACTCATTTGTTAGGAAAATATATGTACATTCACATTATTTGTTTTTAATAGTATATATGGATGTTATACAGAATGGAAAGACATGGATGGGTAGAAAGATGTAGATGTATGCATGAAAATGGTATCAGTATTGTTCAGCAATCAGTGTGACTGAAGAAAGATGGTTTCTTTATGTTTTATGTATTTTTATTGCTTTACTGATTTTTCTAAAAGATTATAGTAAGTCACAATATTTTTGTTGATTTTATATGTGAAAATGCATTTATATGATTCAGCAAAATTTGTTCTCAGTGTGAGAATGAGAAGCAATTAATTTTACCATTGATTAAATATGAATTAATAAATGCCATGGGATCATTTTATAATTTGAATTAAGGTAATTAGTAGCCATATTAAAATTACTATATATATATAATATTTTTCTATATATTATAATACAATTATTGATCAAAGTTTAATAAAGATGATAAGTCAATTGCATCTAAAATATCTAAAGAATGTCAGTGGAGTAAATAAATTTATTATAACTGACCTTCAATATTTGGGTTTTAAAAGCTAGCAAGACCAGTTATAATAGGTTTGTTAGCAATGATTAGCTGGATCATAAACAATGCCCAGCAGATTGACTTAATCCTACAGGGAATTTTTGGTAACATTGAGGGAGTTTTAGTATTGAATTTAAAAACAGGATTGTTGATGATAAGAAATAAACACTCCTACAATCTGCTTTTGTTAAAAAAAAATTGACCTGAGAAGGATGGTTGTCACTGACACTCTTGTTCCTGAAGCCTGAGAATCTGCATGGAGATTTAAGCTTCAACACATCCATGTCTGCAGCTATTTGATAGCAGTCTGGTGAGTAAAATATTGTTGTCATTTTAGTAGTTTAACCACTTCCTTAGAAAAAGTTTATTATAATGTGTAAATATCTGCATAGAAATAATAAGATGCAAATATCTTTTAAGGAAATTTTCTAACTAATGTGACATACAAAAATCTGGAAAAGCTAAATAAAATATAGTGTTATTTTGTTCATTTCTCTAAATCCCTATTGATTCACAGCTATGTCTTTATACACCAAAGATTTGGGTTCAGTTATGTGACTTTTTAAGAGTCTATGTGGTCAACCACTATGTTTTATTCTTGTTAAATAAAATCACCCTTTCTGATTTTTACTTTGAAAATTTCCATTGTCAAAATGAATTCTGCTTCCTGGAGTCACAGGACTTTGTGCCTTCTTATGGTATCCATGCCTCTTTCCGAATCTGGTTATTGGATTCCTTGAGAATACTGGAAAAATGAAGAAAGGAAGAGTTCTCCACAGTAATAGCATCACTTTTATGTTAAATGCTTGGCAAATATAAAACAAAGATCATCTTATTTTTTTTGGAAATATGACAATGGAACATTTGATAATTTTGACAAGAATTATCTGCTTCTCTGCTTTTGTGTTTCTGCATCCAACCAAAACTCTAGACAAATTTCTCTTTCCTATTCCTAGTAAAGGTTAAATTCCCAGTACCCATATGACAGCTCACAACTCTCTATACCTCCAATTCCAGGTTACCCAACACCTTAATACAGAAATACATCCAGGTAAAATAACAATGCATATAAATTAAGTAAAAGTATACATCAATATTGTTTAGAAAATGTTTCCTATTTTAGGTAAGCTTCAAAATCAGAAACAGTACATTTTGTTCTTGTTTATTAAGAAATATTTGACAGGCACAATTGCGAACTATAATGTGACCCTATTATCCTTGAGACTTGGACATATTTTCTTTGTCTCCTCTCTTTTTGCAGTAAGCAGCTTGTGGGGTGTAATGGAAGGAAACACGACACTGCTGACTGAGTTTGTTTTCAGAGGAATAACAGATCGTCCAGAGCTACAAGTCCCCATGTTCCTGCTTTTCTTCTTTGTCTATGCCATCTTTAGGGTGCAGCAACAGGCAGCTCTCTACAGCTCCCCCTTATTTAATAATTAAAAAATCAAGCAAAAGCAGTGGGCAAGAGCAGAGGCCTAATCCCCATTGTGCAAGAGGACTTGTGCTATCCCTTATCCAGGTGTCATCCACCCAGACAGGGACAAACCTGTCCGGCACCCGTATTTATGAGGACAGGATAGTGGGTGTCAACCTGTATGCAATTAGGCATGCTCTTCATGAAGCCTTACCTAGGCATAACCATGTGCAGTGCTTAGCCTCGCAACCCATGCCAAACATTACTCTATCAAGGCAGCAAGCCAAACATGTGGGGGCTGTCCTGCCTCAATGGCGGTGAAGACTTGAACAATCATGGCCATGCTCCTACACTGTGTAAATCTCATTTTGCAGATGCACCACAGGCAAATCAGAAATATCAGCACCATCAAGCCAACCAGAGCACCCATTCCCACCTATTCCTTCAGATGATTGAGGGCAGTGGACATCCATCTTGTCAGTCCTTCAGCAACTCCAGGGTCCACTCGAGTTGAATTCACAGCAACTATTGCAATTCTCAACTTCTCCATGGTCACTTTGAATTCACCTGACCAATTTCCTATAAAATAACTTGACACAACTTTAGACAAATTTGCAGCATAGGAAAAATTTTTCATACTGAATAGAAGTCACACATAGGGCCTGATACTTCCATTCGGATCTCAACTGAGCCATCTGTCAGAGGACATCAACCTCCTCTTGCACCAGGTCAATCCTTTGATTAACCAACATCAGCCTGCCTTTAAGCTGGGCAGAAATGCCTCTTTGAATGTCTAAGGCATGGGCTACATTGGCAGACAAATTATTAAGTGTTTGAGCTGTCTGGACAATGTGACTCATAGCAATGGCGGCCATGGTGGCCCCAATTGCGGCTAGGGAAACAACAGCTGCAATAATGCCAAAATCCCTCTTGGCCCTAAATATACTCATGGCATTGGGACTTTTCACTGGAATGGGCACCAGCGCGGCATTCGTGCCAACATAGCAAATGGGTATTGGGTAGCATTCCAACAAGTGGCATACCAGCAACTAGCATCAGTGCACACAGAGGGCTCCACATAGCTAACTATGAAAATAAAAGGTAAAAAGATGGGCATCATGCCGTATGGGCAGAGGTTTCGGGAACACCGACAGTATCCCCCACCTCAGCTCCATATTCCCCTGTTGACATCGCAGGAGCATCATCAGGGCTATCACCAGCATCCTCTGCGGCCTTGCCAGTATCATACCTGTCATTTCAGACCTTCCTGGTTAGTCATTCTGGTACCCACACTGGATCTTGCCGGTCCTGAGGAAAGACACAAACAGAACCTCTCGCCCATGTTAGCACTGGATCAGGACCATGCCAGTGGCCAGTGAAATTATCCTTCCATTTCACTATGCCTCTGTGGCTAGGGGTGAGAATCAGATGTCTATCTGCCGTGGAGCGGCCATCAATATCCAAATTTTAAAAATTAAGGGTAAACAGAGCTATAGTAGTCTTTTTTTGGGGGTGCGGCCATGGCCTATTCCCCCTTTTTGTTTTTGTAAGCATTCCTTCAGTGTGCGATGAGCATGTTCCACTATGCCTTGTCCCTGTGGATTGTAAGGCAATCCATGAGTTATTTGTACATCCATTTGTCTGCAGAATGCAGTAGACTGTGTTCCAGTATAAGCAGGGCCATTTTCAGTTTTTACCTGCTAGGGCTTTCCCCAAGCTGCCCAGGCCTCTAGGCAATGTGCAATGACATTGCGTCCCTTCTCTCCTGACATGGCAGTGGCATGCAAGATACCAGAGCACGTATCTACAGAAACATGTACATACTTTAAAGAGCCAAATTCAGAAATGTAAGTAACATCCATTTGCCATACTTTTAACAGCAAGATCCCTCTGGGATTAACACCTAGGAAAGGTGGGTGGTGATACACCACACATTAAGCACAATACAAAACTATTTGACGTGCCTCAGCTCTGGATATCTGAAACTTTTGTTGTAAGGTCTTAGCATTCACATGATATAGCTGGTGAAATTCTTGAGCTTTGGCTACAGGTGAGGTGAAGAATACCCAGTCCTGTCTAGTGCACATATCCACCTTGGCATTGCCTTCACCGAGTGGACCAGGAAGGCCAGTATGAGCACGGATATGTTGAGGAAAAAAACCTCTCCTTATGCTGCAAAATCAAGTCTTGCAAGTGGTTAAATAGGACAGCGACCATACTGGATGATTTTATTGGTCCTGCCACTTCAAGCACCTTTAAAGCATTAACCACATAGGCTGAGTCAGATATCAAATTAAAGCCAAACTGGCATTCTTTAAACACTTCACATACTATTTGAAGTTCCACTACCTGAGGAGTACCAGGAGTAAATTGATGTTGAACTGGTTGTTTGCCTTGCACCATATAGGCACCTACTCCTGTTTTCGAGCCTTCAGTGAATACATTGACAGCTCCTGTCACTGGCTCTGCGGTGGTGACTTTGGGAAAAATTATGGAGTGCTCCTTAAAAAATGTCATAAGAGGATGTTGTGGGTAATGATTATCCATTTTTCCAGCAAAGGTACAGCGAAGAATTGCCCAATCATCAACAACAGCATACAGGATGTTAACCTGTGCTACTGTGTATGGCACAATTATTACAGCTGGTGCATGCCCAAAATACTGAATGAATTGTTGGATGCCATTCTGAGCTAAATCAGCTACTATTGTAGGGTAATGTTCTATATTTTACTAGGCGATACCCTTGGGTATATCCACAACAGTGGATCTGATTGCCATAGTACCCCTGTGGGTTGTCTGAATGTGAGTAAAAAGGCATAGGGCAAAATCTTTTCCTTCCTCTATCCTATTTAGGCAACCTCTGTTCAACTACCTGCAGTGCTTTTCTGGCTTCCACTCTCATCACTCATGGGGAGTCTAAAGCCGACTCTCCTTTCATAATGTCATAAAGGGGTTTCAATTCATAATTTGCAATCCTAAGATATCCTCTAATCCAATTAATATCTCCCAGCAGCTCTTCCTCCTAGTCTGTAGACTCAGGAGTTTCTATATTAGCAAGGTCGGGGTACAACTCTCCCCCTTCACTCTGTCCTTCTTCACTGCCTGCCCTCTCCAATCTCTCCTCCCAGCACCTCCAAGGCAGCCTGGCCTCCCTCCACTGCCTCACTGCAGCACTGATTCCCAAGACAGCCTCGTATCAGCTTCAGATGGCCTTGGCAAATGGAACCACACCTGCCTAGAACCAATCCACAGGTTTTGATCTTCTGTGGAGACAAAATCAGAAACTCTTTTCCCAAGTAACATATTCTTATAAACAGATTTCAAAGTCAAGATATCTTTAAAGTATATGCATTTGTTTAACTTAGCAGCCTTAGCAATCAGTTGTCTCTCTGCAGTTAGCTCATTAAAAGTTAAAAAATGCAATAACCAGAAATCCAGACTCTCTGTTTATCTGCCATCCTTATGTGGCTTTTTTTTAATCTTTATTTCCTTCCCCATTTAGAGGTTTTGAAAGTCTAAATCTGTTTTATTGAGAATTCTTAATCGTTTTCTAATGCAAAGAGCTTTTAAAATGTTGTACCACTTTAATTGCTGACTCCGCCCCTCTTGGCTGCTTTTCAATATGGTGTAGGAACCCACAAATCTCTCCCACTGCTAGCAAGTAGAGGGGACTCAGAAAAACCTTAATGAAGCAGATCCTTAAGAGCCAAAAAAATTGGGTGAGAAGATGAAGCGCCCATTCTTTTATAACCTTTCTTTCTTAGCTTAAAAATCTTTTCTGAGCCTTTACCAAACAGCCCCAGCTTTGTTTCACTTTACCTTCACTTTTACTTTCACTTTCACTCCACACATCTGTGGAGTCCTGAAGTTTAGCTCACTCATCAGTGGCTTTCTCTCTGCTTTACTGCGGATCCCCCCTTACCTGGGATTTACTGGTCGACCCCCTGACTGCAGAAAGTTCTGATGCCTGAAGCTCAAAGGAGTTGCTCACTGTGTGGACCACCACTTGTCACGTGCAACCTTGCCAGCAAGGAAAGCGCAACACTGAGGATCTTCTTTCAGCAGTTTATTTGGGACCTTTACAATTGTTCTCTCTTTGTTCTTCTCCCCGGGAAAACCCCGCTCAATGACTAAATACTCTCAGAGCATCCAATCACAATAAGCCACGTGGGCACAGTTCATAGGTCCACATATATCGCGGTATAAACTTGTTATGAGATATGTTTTAAATGAGGTTTATTTTGTGAGAATCACTCTTAAAATAGAGAAGGTTTTAAGAGGAAGTGAAGGGGTAACTACACGCCATACCACTGAACTCTTGTGTCGCTGGCCCGGAACTGTGAACCATGTATTGGAACCTACGTCATCAGTCTATTTATGCGTGCCCACTTTTGTTTTTTGGAGCATCTTTTTTTTGTCATTTTTTTTTTTGAGTTAACCACGCTCTGCCTGGCTCAGCACTCCGGCACAGTTTAAATGTGTAGCTTTGGATTTCCCACTACACACATACGCAACAGCAAACCACACCCCAGTCTCAAGCCAAATAAGGAGTTGCTTATCAAAAGAGAGCACTCACCCATGGGTGATGGAGGCCAGAAATCAGCACCATCTTTAGGGTGCAGCAGCAGGCAGCTCTATACACAAATCCTCTGTTTGCAACCTGTTTTTTTCTCTCTATTCGTGAAACAGTGTCATCACAAATATTCTTTTTAAAAATATAGGTATAATTATGCTATATTTTTAAAGACAAAGCATTTGAAATGATTATTTCTTGAGGTTTATGAGTAATTTTAATGAGCTGAAGATTGTCACACCCAGTGAAAATACACAAATTTATTAACTTAGAAACAAAACCAAAAACAAATTTAATGGAAAACTGTCTAGATGACTCAGCAGTATAGGACTTGTTGCCAAGTCTGGCAGCCTGAATTATAATCGCAGGACTCACTTGATGGAAGAAGACAACTGAATCTAGCAGATTTTCATTTGACCGTGGAATGTACCCTTCACATCAATTAAAAAAATAAATAAAGATACTAAAAAATTAATAGAGCATAAATAGAAAAATTATAAACTTTATAAAACTTCTGTCATTTATTTTTAAACAAATATTATTATACCCACTCATCTCTGACTCACAAATGGCAACTGATTATAATTATTTTTTTGTAATTGAAACATTCTGAGACTATTAAGTTAATTTTTCCTTCTCTAAAGTGAGGATGAGTGTGTAAGAATATTATGAAAGTGTGTGGCCTTTTAGTCCTCCTGAATATGTTGAGTATGCACTTTAGAATATGAAATGTAATATAAATATGTCCACATATACATAGAATGTTGTTGTGTCTCACCTTTTACAATAAATTTTAAGCATTGAGTGAATTCTATAATCCTTAGCCCACAGAGGAGCTTTATGCATGTTGCTTCTGTTTCCTCTGCATCTGTTTTGTCTATTCTAATGTATGGGCTCCAATCCAAGCAGGTTGAATATTTATGAGTAAAGATTCTTAAAATGTTAATGTTTCAATTTTACCAGTTAAACATAGTGTAAAAGCTTTTGCTCTTTAATAAATTAGTAACTCATGTGGATTTGCCTTATGCATTTGTCAAATATTAATATATATTTGACTTTCTTGTCAGTAAATGTATGGTGTTTTATAAAAACCTGTACTAATTTATTGGATATTTACTTGGTAGATAACTATGCAGTATTATATTTGCTCAGTCATAATGATTTAGAGCAGGAAAGAGAATAAAATGTTGAAGACAATACATGTTTCAGGTGAAAAAACATTTTGAAAATATGTCACAATGAAATCTATTATTCTCTTAATTTCTTTCTTTTCATGGTCACCCAAGACGTTGAAAGCCAATACCTGCTTTGTTTTGTATAAGATATCTTGAAGTGTATACATTCTCAATTTATTTCTATTTTTGTACTTTGTGGAAGGTAGGAGTTGTGAAATTTCTCACTAGTACAAAACATATAACAATTGTCTTTTTCTTCTAGGTTACCTTACACAATATAGCATTTTCTAATTTCATGGACTCCCCTACAACTTCGTGATTTCATATTGTATATCACATGT
>PVIH01031837.1:0-10344 GCA_004025045.1 Sigmodon hispidus | reverse complement strand
CCTTGCCTTGGCACTCTATATTGAGGCATGACAGGGTCCTTCCTACCCTGCAAGTGCTTTCCTAAACCAAATTCTGGATGAAATCCCATGTCTTTTATCAACTTCTGGGATGTCACTGAATATTCATTGCAAAGCTTAAAGCCCATGTCTTTTAATAGGTCTCTCCCCCAGAGTGTAATGGGTAAATCAAGCACATAAGGTTGTATTCTGCCTGAGTGACCTTCATCACTTCTCTAGGAAAGTTGTCTTGCACTAACTTCAGGAGCCTTGGCATACCCCAAGCCTTGTAAGGTTTGTGAGGAGACCTGAACCAGCCACCCAGAGGGCCAATCCTTCCTTGCTATAATGCTTTTGTCAGCACCAGTATTTAACAGTCCTAGAATCCTTTTATTATCTATTGTTAAGGTTAGAATGGGTCGCTGATTCAGCTCTACGGACAAGAATGTCAAGTCCGTGCCTGTGGACCCAAATCCTCCTTTTCCCCTTTCTTTCTGAGTGGCAGGGTATCGGCCATGTAGGCTAGGAAGAATCACTAATTGTGCTATTCTATCACCTGGAGATATAGCAGTAATCCCTTTCGGGGATTCCACCATTATCTTCACTGTTCCTGTAAAGTCTGGGTCTATTATGCCTGGGAGAACTCTAAGGCCTCGTAGTGTTGAAGATGATCGCCCTATCAACAAGCCCATGGAGTCAGGCTCCAGAGGCCCTGTAAAGTCGGACTCTATCACCTGCACCCCCATTTTAGGGGTTAGTATGAGTCTGGTGGTGGCACGGAGGTCCAGCCCTGTGGAGCCTGTAGTGGCTCTCCGTGGTCTTTCAGGTGGCGCAGTGATTGGCCCTCGGCCTGGTCTGTTACTGCCCCATATATTTGCGGGCCCTGAGGACGGGGGCCCCACAGCCCATTTTTTGGACAGGCCCCTGCTTGTTGGTTGTCAATGGGCCGTCCTTCTGCATCCCTAACTGAGCGGCACTCATTTGCCCAATGCCTCTTCTTCCGGCATTTGGGGCATAACCCGGGCTGTACGAGGCGTGGCTCATCCCTCCTTGCGCCATTTCCTTGGTCAGGGCAGTTCCACTTTAAGTGGCCTATTTTACCACATCGGAAGCAAGCTCCTGAGGCCCCTGCGTTGTTCCCCTTTTCTTGGTGAGTTGCACCACGGCTGCAGCTAGCCCTGCATTGGTCAGCGGGCCCCCTAACTCTCAGCATACCTTCATCCATGCTTCAAGTCCCCTATTTTTATAAGGAGTAATGGCAGCTCGGCATTCCTTGGTACATTGTTCATATACTAGCTGCTTAATCAAAGGCATGGCAGTGTCAGGATCACCAAAAATGCGGCCTGCAGCCTCCACTAGTCTGGCCACAAAATCAGAAAAAGGCTCAATGGGTCCTTGAAGGATATTAGTAAGGTTCCCACTCACCTCTCCTTTATTTGGGAGAGATTTCCAGGCTTTGATGCCAATTTTATTGATCTGCTCATAGACTTGCGCAGGGTAGCCTGTCTGCTGATTAGCAAAATGACCCTGTCCCAATAGCATGTCCCTATCCCATGCCTGGTTCCCTGCTGCCTGCTTTGCTGCCACTTCCTCGTTAGCGTACTCAATCAAAAATGATCTCCAGGCTACATATTGTCCTGGACTAAGGCATGCTCTTGCAAGATTACTCCAATCATTGGGTGTCATGCAGTGTCTACTCAATGCCTCCACTTGTGCCAAAGTGAAAGAGGTAGTAATGCCATAAGTTCTTACTGATTCGGCCAGTGACTTAATTACTTTAAAATCCAGGGGCTCTTCATAACGATTCCCCTGGGGATCTTGGAATACAGGGAATACCGACACCAGTTTCTGTCTCACTTTACTCCAAACTGCAGGATTAAAGGACCGATTGTGGCCGCTAAAGCCACCCACTCCATCTGAGTAAGCTGGGGGAGTGGACGGCAGAGGGCCACGCTTCCCAGGAAGCAAGTGCTCTCTCGGGGCTAGCTTCTTTTTCCCTCTCTCCCTTTTTTGAAACCAATTTCTTAGTTTCTTTTTCCTTTCCTGACTCCTCCGACCTTGATAGGTCTTCTTCAGAACTACTGCTCTCAAGGTCCAAAAGCTGAAGATCCTCTAAATCTGGGTAAGTGTTTCCCCTGGAATCTGATCCTTCAGTTCTAAGGCTTCTCACTTCTTCACTGCTCGCCCCATTAGATCTTTCCTCTCTTAATTGTTCTAAAGCAGCCTGACCCCCTTCAATTGCCTCACAGCACCTCTGATCATCATAACAATCTCAAATCACCCTCCAAATGGTTCTCACGCCTGCCTTTAGAAATCCCTGCTCATAGGCAAAGTCTAAATCTCGCCCTAACTTCTCCCAGGAGGACACCGTTAGACTGCCTGTAACAGCAAACCATGGAGCTGCAATGTCACATTCCTTTAAAAATCTCTCTAATGTGCTTTCCTTAATTTCTAGATCTTTGGTTTGTAACAGCTCCTGTAGAGCTAGAAAAATTGGATGTGAGGTAGAATTACCCATCCTTTTATATCCCTGATCTTACTTTCAGAATTTTCTCAGAGCCTCAATTTCACTTTCCCTATTCCTGCTCTGCTAAACAGCTCCAATTTCAGCTTCCCTATTCCTGCTGCACGTCCGCAGCAATGAGAGGTTACGCTCACTCATCAGCAAGCTCCCTCTCCTCTGTCTTTCCCTACAGACAGAACTCTGCCCGCTATAACTGCGGATCCAAATTACCTGGGACTTACCAGTATACCCCCTGACGGTGGAGAGTTCTGGATCCAGTCGTCCATCGGAGCGATTCCCCGAAGCGATTCCCGGTATGGACCACCAGTTGTCGCGCCCAACCTCACCAGCAAGGAAGAACATGACTCAGGATTCTTCTCTCCAGCCCTTTTATTCAGGACCTGTGCACAATCTTCTGACTTCCGACTTCTGACCCCAGGGGGAAGCCCGCTCGTGGCTAAATACCCTCTGGGCCTCCAACCCCAGTAAGCTACATGGACATCGCCCATAGGTCCTAGGACACGGAAGCAAGCCACCATCCTTGCCTACAGCCAAAAAAGGAGTTGTGTACTCCCGAGAGCACTAGCCCTCGGGAGGGCTGAAGGCGGAAACCGGAGCCATCTTTAGGGCACGGTACAATGCTCCCTACAAGGTGGCATTTGGATATAGTACAATCCAAAGTGTAAAGGAAGAGCATAGATTGATTTTTATCTTATGTTCTATTTTAATGTCTTCATCACTATTGTTAGTATTTTGCACGTGGCGCGTGAATGGAATCTCAACACCGGAAGTACCACACTCGAGTTTATTACAGCAGGGAGCAGAGATGGGGCAGAAGGGGGCAGAGAGAGAAGAGAGAGGGGCTGGGGCTTGTGTGAGCCCTTTCATTAAAAGGGTGGGTGGGCACATGTTTGCATTGCCACACCCAAAGGGATGATTGACAATTACATTCCAAGTTAATGCAAGCTTTGGAAATCCTTACAACTTTAAGTGGTATTTTATGAGCTACACTAATTCTTCTATTCTTTGCTTATATAAAACTATATTGGGGCTGGAGAGATGGCTCAGCGGTTAAGATCACTGACTGCTCTTCCAGAGGACGGGGTTCAATTCCCAGCACCCACATGGCAGCTCACAACTGTCTGTAGTTCCAGTTCCAGGCAAACACCAAGGAAAATAAATACATAAATAAAGTTTTTTTTTTAAAAAAAACTATATTTATTTAGATATCATTAAATTAATATTGTGATGATGGATACCATCAGTTAACTTGTTTTTAATCAATATTATATTCAAATATTTTCCAAAATGAATGTGTAAAAATCTTTTTTTCACCATTCTTCTGCACAGGAGGCATCCATGGCACCCAGCTGGAATGGTATGATCTTGAAGCCCCACTTCCACAAGGACTGGCAGCAGCGTGTGGACACTTGGTTCAACCAGCCAGCATGCAAGATCTGCAGACACAAGGCATGGTAAGCGAAAGCATGCCGCATTGCCCCTTGCCTCGTGGCCAGTCCCATCAGGCCCATAGTGAGGTGTCCTATGGTGAGATACCACATCAAGGTCCCAGCCAGCAGGGTCTTCAGCCTGGAAGAGCTAGTATCCATAAAAAAGTGGCTCACACCATGGGTATCTCTGTGGACCTGAAGAGGTGAAACAAATCCACTGAATCCCTACAGGCCAATGTGCAGCACCTGAAGGAGTACTGCTCCAAGCTCATGCTTTTCCCCAGGAAGCCTTTTGCTCCAAAGAAGGGAGATAGTTCTGCTGAAGAACTTAAATTAGCTACCCAGCTAACAGGACCTGTGATGCCTATCTGAAATCTCTACAAAAAAGGAGAAAGCCAGAGTCATCACTGAGGAAGATAAGAACTTGAAAGCTTTTGCCAGTTTTTGCATGGCCCGGGCCAATGACTGGTTCTTTGGCATCTGAGCAAAGAGGGCAAAGGAAGCTGCAGAGCAGGATGTTGAAAAGAAGAATTGATGTACTTTTGGGGTATTGCAATAAATTTTCCATAAGTAAAAAAAAAAAGAAAAATAAAATTTCTGAGCTTGAGGAGACTGTATACACTGTGCACAACACAACAAAGATTCATATACAGTGGGTGGGGTGGTCATGTGATTTTAAGTGTTTTTTTTCTGCAAAAAGTGCTGCCATATATATACTTAAATGTATACATCTTGACATACTTGTATACATTCCAAGTGCAAAATGATGGAGATAAAGTTATGTAAATATTTTTAGTGACTTTTTCTCCAAAAATGTCTGATTTTTACCAACATTGAATAGAAGTACATATCTTTAAGCTCTCATTAGTGCCAAATGCTGTTAGGTTTTAAAGATTTTCCAATATTTCTGAGAACATGTTAAAAGTTTCCTACTTCCTTTCAAATTTTTCATTTTTATACTATTGACATTGTGTTCATTTTATGTATTCCAACACATGAAACATCTTTTAATGTGTTAGTCAGATATATAACACAAACTTTAACTGTTTCAGAAGCATTCTGCACATTATTTCTAGGGTATGTTGTATAACTATGCTTTCCCAAATTTCATGTTTTCACTTGAGTATTGGATTTGATGACCAAAATCTTTTATCTCCCTGAAAATCAAATGCATCTGCATTTCCTTTTCTGGAGTTTTGGGGTCAGTTCTTAAAATCTTCTTATTCACAAAATTATATTATATTTTCAGTCTGTCTCTGAAAAATTTATAATTTTTCATCTTTATATCTAGGTCTTTTACAGTGACTATTTTAGATTATTTATGTCATATTTTCCCAGGTAATGATACATTTGACTAAAGTAACTCCTAAATACTATTTGGGAAGTCTGAGACTCAATTACAACAGAATTCTTCTGATACCATCACAGTTCTATGTGTGTTTACATATATCATTTCTCTCTCTCTCTCTCTTTAGACATTAAGCTTTGTCAAGCAATTGTGTTTAACTCACATTGACAACTAGCTGCCATTGTAACAGTAAGACATGAGACATTTATGAGGTAATGAGCTATGGGGACTCTGTCTTTTAAAGAGAGTGATGCCATTGTCACAGGTGTAGGCTCTTTAAGAAAGACAAGTTAAGCCATGTCCTGTCTTCCTTTCACTCTCTGTGTCCTTTTATCATGGGATGATTTTTTAGGAAAGGCCTTGAAACATGCTTGTTCTTCTGTCTTGTAATTCTCATTTTCAGAACTCCAAGATAGTAAATGACCGCTCAGTATAAATTATCCAGTTATTGTTGTGGGACATTTGTATACTTTGTGAATATTTACTGCTGTGATTGGTATAACAAAAAGCTTACCAGCCTACATCTAAGCAGGAGATATAGGCAGGACATTTGAACAGAGAGAGAACACTGGGAAGAAGAAAGGCAGGTTGCCAGCCAGACATGAACAAAGCAGGATGCACAGGAGGAGAGGTAACATCCAGATGCTATGTAGCAGGAGATAGATTAATAGAAATGGGTTAATTTAACTTATAAAACCTAGATAGAAAGAAGCCTAAGCTATAGAATGAGATTTCAAAGTTAAGAAATCTGTGTCATCATTTGGTAGCTACCTTTTATGATAGAGAAAGACTCATTACAAATTAGCTCTTAGCAGCACAAAACAAACTAAGATATGAGCAAAGACTTTGTCTATTCTGTTCAATTTTTTTTGTCACGGCATCTGACAGTCCCAATGAATATGAAGATTTCCTTCTCATTAACATCACTGTGTCTGCCTTTTCCCTCACACAATATCTGTCTTGGTGGTGCTGAGTTACACTATACACAGAAGAGTTTCCCACTATGGGATGCCTAAGCAGGAAAATAGCATCAGTGTTTCTGAATAGCACTTGGTGTTGCACTTGCTCATACTGCATCTTGAGGTTCCTTGTATGGAAAAGGGAATCCAAAAGAAGCAGAGAAAGAGTAAGTAACACAGAACAAACCAACTGTGAGTAGGAGTTGCGCTAATCTTGTGTCATCTAGATTAAATACATTGTGCTAAGTAAGTAGGCCTTTTTGTTGCAGTGATGAATACCTGACAGAAACAGTTGAAAGAAAATATGACATCACCATCCCAAAATTCATGGTCATTTGTCTTCATTGTTCCTGTGATGACACAGACCATTGTATAGTGAGCATGGTGGACTAGAATTGGTGATCCATCACAGACAGGAATCAAATGAAAGGAAAGTGAGGGGTTAGAGACAAGGTAGCACCAAGAGCACATTCCTAATTATCTGTTTCCTTCAACAAAGCCACACTGCTGAAAATATTAATCATCTCCCAATATCATCAAATATGACTCTATAGATACATTAGCCTATTGATTAGTTTAGAGCCCCAATGATCCAATGACCTTTACATGACAAACTTTCTCCTTGGTATTGAAACATTTAAGGCATGACCTTTCTTCTCCAAACCCTATCCACATATTTCCAGAGAAGTGGTTCTATTTGAATTTACTAAAAATGAGACTGCACACTTAAAAGAGGGACTGTGATTTCATCACTATTTCTTATTCAATTTGAATGGGTCCAGTTTTATTATTTTTAAAATTAACCTAATAATAGGCAACATATAACACCATTCACTGAAAGTTCTTTGTCTAAAAGAATTTCACTCCTCAATCTAATTTTATAATCACCATATCACATAATTTTCAAAACAACTTCAAAAGTAACAAAAAACAAACTTGAACCCACATTGTGCAAGTGATAAAACTATGTCTTTGTTAACTAGTTTGAATTTTTAGAATAACTTAAGTAGTTAGTTGAAAAATCTAGATATCTTTTGAAGTTTGCCTAACTATTCAAGGTTTATATATTTTGTAGATCTAATGTATGGAGTTGGCATAGGATGAGATAAAATAAGAAGCTGTAACAAATCTCTATATGAGGTCAGGAATCCCTTACATTTTGCATTATCTTTAGATTTTTAAGTACAGGTGTAATATGGTAGCTTTTTATTGTTCAGGTTTTCGTAAAGATGATCCTCACACCCTGCCTCCCATATCTTTGTTTTGGTGTTGGGACACTAGGAACCATAGCTAGTTCTAATAAAACCAAGGTACATGAAGCTAAGAAAACTAGTGGTTTGCTTGCAAGGAACTTTCTAGTAGCAATATTTCTTTTTTTTTTTTAAAAGTACAAGCCCCATTTTATTTTTCCAAGGTGTTTTTTCCTTCTGTCTTTTATGTAGCCACCGCTTTACATGGGCTTTGGTGGAGGTCGTGGTGCAGCACCAGCAGGTCTAAATGGTGATGGGGGTGTTCAGTCCTTGTGGGCTTCACGAGACCGATTCCTGACGACTTTGCTATGAATAGCACAACTCACACAGTAATGAAGCTTGACATAGGGTTTGGGAAGCACATAAGCGTCGAAGACACTTGCTTCAGATATGTCCCTGACAGCAGCGGCCTCTACAATATTCCAGATGACGAACTTCTTTATGGCCTTGTCCTTGGGCACGCACCGGGCGCAGTTCGTGCAGCGAATTGGCTGCACATGGTCACGGCCCTTTTTGGCACGACCGTTGTTTCTTCTTTTGTTGGTCATCTTGGAGCCAAGACCCGAAAGGCAATATTTCTTTCACCACCTCAATTATAGAGGACACTGGGGTACTCAGAAGTAGTGAGAAATTGAGAGTTAATGTTTTCCACCATAATTCTTAAAGTACAAAGTAGCAAACTTCCATGTCAAAATATTAAACCTGTAAATATTTTCAGCAGTCTCACTCATATTTACAGCATGTACTAAGGAAGGAAGAAAAATCCAAATGTAACGATTCATTGATCCTGGACACTAGGAAATATTCACACACACTCATCAGAATTTGGCTGTACTTTCGGGTGTGGATGTACTTTGTATGCATACTTCATGTGAATTATCCAAGTGTCATGGATAGTTCTGGTATAAAACTTCAACTACTCATATGTTCTATTGTGGGATGCTACTGTGAAATGCTAGTTTGAAACAGTAGCCAATGGGGATCATTTCCAGTCATCTTTCCCAGAGGGCACACTAAGATCAATTAGTGTGTAGCATTTCCTTATATTAGAGCTGCAGTTTTTGTGTCTTCACCCATAGGTCAGCTGCCACTCAGTCACAAATTAACTATTGTTCAAATTTTTAGAAATTAAATTGAGAACCTGAATGTCTGAGAGACACTATTTTTTTCTGAGTGCAAATCAAACATCATATTTTTCCAGTGTTCACATGTGGAAAAAAACTTGAGTAATGTTACTTATTTCTGAAGTATTATACACATTGTTCTCTATTCTACCTCACTCTGGAACCTTGTGTACATGTCCTTATACCTTAATAGTCCTCATATCTGTTTCCACTATGAAGATGCTTAAAATGAAACCAAACTCTAACACCATAAGTACCTGCAAAAAAATTATACTAATAGTACTCAAAGGACCTGAGAGAGAATTTAATTTTTAAAATTTTATGTTCATTGTGACAACCTTAGGCTCTCTTTTCATTCTGCATTCTAATTAAGATATTTGCAGGAAAATCATTCCTACTTTCTGAGTAAATAGATAACTGAATTAGTTATGATATGTATTTTTTTGCTGAAATTGATTTTTTTCTTAATGAAAAATTTTCCATCTATGGAACCTTTAAAATATCCATATAATGTTAATAAGAAGAACAACAGCCAAAACCAAACTCTAAAACAAGCAGTGCTGACAAAATTTCCCTATATGTCACATAGATTCTAACTGGAGACACAGGTCATTTGTCCACATGACTCTGTTTTTCATCATCTCATGGAGAACAGATGCTGGGCCTCTGAGTGGTTGGATATTCTCAACAGTCTGTCTTTACTGTGGTCATTCACTTCTCAATACAGGAGTAGTTTTGCAAACAAAGCCTAGTTCATGCAGATAGAGAACTGCCCAGGAAAGCTGTAATCGGAAGTACGTCAAGATCTGTCTTATCTGCTATACCATATAAGCAGATGATCATTGGAGGATTTGGGGGTTGTTCTACATGTTGACAATAGAGCCCAATTTAGTAGGTAAGAGGGTTAAATTATTGGCTTAAATAATTAGGGAAAATGGGAATATTTTTTAAAATGCACTTTGAAGTACTTAATGTCTCCTTATTACCTATTTTTCCTTCAATCTGTCATCAAATGTAGAAATAATTCAAAAAATATTCTAACACTATAACAACAAAGTGGATTTGAGAGCTATGTAAATTTATTTCTTGGCTGTGCAAGTACATAATCAAAATGCCTACTTGCTATAAGTAAACTCGATCAATTCTAATTAAAGGCAATGAAAGGAGTTGTGGATTCACAGAAAATTGTGAACAACAAGTATTTAAAATCCTCAGGCTGATCACTGCATAGCCATGTTTTTGTGTGCATATTGTGTGTGATGAAATTTGCACCCATTTTTTTTCTCAAACTGAAGCAATGTGTATCAGTGTTCATTTCATTAAATGTCATACTTGTATATTTCCAACATCAGAAAAAAATAATCAAAGATGTAAATGAAGCCAAAAGTATGTGCTATTTCTGGCCAAGCTTTTTGTGGTAGGCAGAATTAATTACCAATAGTGTTTTCATTGCAGTGCTTATGGTTAAAACTTTTTTAAAACCGCACAGTTTCAAAACTGACAATGCATCATTACAAGCCTTTTCCATTTAGAAAACGCTCAGTTAAAGCAGTTATTTTTCTAAGAATTTCTGTGGCAGACACTTTTATAATCAAGTTGCATAGAAACTTTTCATTTATAAAGGAGAACATCTGATTCATATCAATGAAGCATGCATGACCTTTGCTTTCCTATGTGGAGAGCAGCAACACTGTAGTTGCCCATTTCATTTC